>VHKM01000614.1:0-237974 GCA_007210695.1 Neogobius melanostomus
AGAGAGAGAGGATCATAGAGACGAGACACGACAGGAAACCAAAAGACGAGAGACGACAGAAAACAGAGGACGAGTGACGACATGAACCAGAGGACTGATGAGGACAGGAACTAAGGACGAGACACGACAGGAAACCAGAGGACGAGTGACGCAGGAAAACTCAGAGGACGATGAGGACAGAAACCAGAGGACGAGTGAGACAGAAAACCAAGACGAGTGAGGACAGGAAACCAGAGGACAGTGAGGACAAGGAAACCAGAGGAACGAGTGAAGGACCGAAACCAGAGGACGAGTGAGGACATGGAACCAGAGGACGAGTGACGACAGAAACCAGAGGACTAGTGAGGACAGGAAACCAGAGAGAGTGAGACAGAAACGCAGAGGACGAGTGAGGGACAGGAAACCAGAGGACAGTGAGGACAGGAAACAGAGGACCGAGAGACGACAGGAAACCAGAGGACGAGTGACACAGGAACAAGGACAGTGAGGACAGGAAAACTAAGGACGAGACACACAGGAAAACCAGAGACGAGTGACGTACAGGAACCAGAGGACGAGTGAGGACAGAAACCAGAGGACGAGTGAGGAAGGAAACGCAGAGGACGAGTGAAGGACAGGAAGAAAACTAGAGGACGACGACACGACAGAAACAGAGGACGAAAGACGACAGGAAACCAGAGGACGAGAGATGACAGGCAAACCCAGAGGACGAGTGAGGACAGGAATACTAGAGACGAGACACGACAGGAAACCAGAGGACGAGAGATGAAGGAAAACCAAGGACAGTGAGGACGGAAACGCAGAAGGACGAGTGAGGACTAGAAACCAAGACGAGTGAGGACAGGAAACTAGAGGACGAGACACGACAGGAACCAGAGGACGAGTGACGACAGGAAACCAAGGACGATTGAGGGACAAAAACCAGGGACGAGTGAGGACAGGAAACCAGAGGACGAGTGAGGAAGGAAACAGAGACGAGACACGACAGGAAACCAGAGACGAGAGACGACTAGGAAACCAGAGACAGAGATGACCAGGAAACCAGAGGACGAGTGAGGAGCAGGAAACTAGAGGACGAGACACGACAGGAAACCAGAGGACGAGACACGACAGGAAACCAGAGGACGGAGATGAACAGGAAACCAGAGGAAGTGAGGACAGAAACTAGAGGACGAGAGCACGACAGCAAACGCAGAGGACGAGTGACGACAGGAAACCAGAGGAATCAGTGAGGACAGAAAACCAGAGGACGAGTGAGGACAGGAACCAAAGGACGAGTGAGGACAGAACTAGAGGAGGAACGACAGAAACCAGAGGTACGGAAGACGACAAGGAACCAGAGGACGAGAAGATGATACAGAACCAGAGGACGAGTGAGGACAGGAACTAGAGGACGAGACACGTACAGGAAACCCAGAGGAACGGAGACGAAGGAAAACCAGAGACGAGAGATGACAGGAACCCACGAGACGAAGTGAGGACAGGAAACAGAGGACGTAGTGAGGACAGGAAACCAGAGGAACGAGTGAAGGACAGGAAACTAGAGGACGAGACACGACAGAAACAGAGGAACGAGAGACGACAGGGAAACCAGAGGACGAGTGAGGACAGGAAACTAGGAGGACGAGACACGACATGAAAAACCAAGGACCGAGAGACGACAGGAAACCAGAGGACGAGTGAGGACAGGAAACTAGAGGACGAGACACGCAGGAAACCATGAGGACGATGAACGATTCAGGGAAACCAGAGGACGAGTGAGGACAGAAAACCAGAGGAACGAGTGAGGACAGAACCAGAAGGGAGACGAGTGAGACAGGAAACTAGAGGAGCGAGACACGACAGGATAAACCAGAGGAGACGAGTGACGACAGGAAACCAGAGGACGAGTGAGGACAGGAAAACCAGAGGACGAGAGACGACAGGAAACCAGAGGACGAGTGAGGAAGGAAACTAGAAGGACGAGTGAGGACAGGAAACCAGAGGACGAGTGAGGACAGGAAACCAGAGACAAGTGGAGGACAGGAAACTAGAGGACGAGACACGACAGTAAACCAGAGGACGAGAAGGACGACAGAAACCAGAGGACGAGTGAGGACAGGAAACCAGAGGACGAGTGAGGACAGGAAACCAGAGACGAGTGAGACCAGAAAATCCAGAGGACGAGTGAGGACAGAAACTAGAGGACGAGACACGACAGTAACCAGAGGACGAGTGAGGACAGGATAACCAGAGGACGAGTGAGGAACAGGAAACTAGAGGACGAGACACGACAAGGAAACAGAGGACGAGTGAGGACAGAAACGGAGGATCGAGTGAGGACAGGAAACCAGAGACGAGACCACGACAGGAAACCAGAGGGATGAGAACACGACAGAAACCAGAGGACGATTGAGGACAGGAAACCCAAGGAGAGTGACGAAGGAAACCAGAGACGAGTGAGGACAGAAACCAGAGGACGAGATCACGACAGGAAAACAGAGGACGAGTGAGGACAGGAAACCAGAGGACGAGAGACGACAGGAAACTCAGAGGACGAGAGACGACAGGAAACCAGAGTGACGAGTGAGGTACAGGAAACCAGAAGGACGAGTGAGGGACAGGAAACCAGAGGAACGATGAGGAAACGGAAGCCAGAGGACGAGTGAGGCACAGGAAACCAGAGGACGAGAGACGACAGGAAACGCAGAGGACGAGAGAGGACAGGAAACAGAGGACGAAGAGACGAACAGGAAACCAGAGACGAGTTGAGGACAGAACCAGAGGACGAGAGAAGACAGGCAACCAAGGACGAGTGACGACAGGAAAACCAGAGGACGATGACGACAGGAAACCAGAGGACGAGAGACACAGGAACCAGAGGACGAGTGAGGACAGGAAACCAGAGGACGAGAGACGACAGGAAACCCAGAGAAGAGGATCGACAGAAACCAGAGGACGAGAGACGACAGGAAACCAGAGGACGAGAGACGAACAGGAAACCAGAAGACGATGACGACAGGAAACCAGAGGACGAGTGAGGACAGCAAACCAGAGGACGAGTGAGGACAGGAAACCAGAGGACGAGAGACGACAGGAAACCAGAGACGAGTGAGGACAGGAAACCAGAGACGAGTGGACGACCAGGAAACCAGAAGGAAGAGTGATGGACAGAAAAACCAGAGGACAGAGTGAGGACAGGGAAACCAAGGACTGAGTGAGGACCAGGAAACTAGAGGAACGAGATCACGACATGGGAGAACCAGAGGACAGAGACGAAGGAAACCAGAGGACGAGAGATGAAGGAAACCAGAGGACAGAGTGAGGAAAGGAAAGCTAGAGGACGAGACATCGACAGGAAACCAGAGGACGAGAGATGACAGGAAACGCAGAGGACGAGTGGGAGGAAACCAAGGAGGAGGTGAGGACAGGAAACCAGAGGACGAGACACGACAGGAAACCAGAGGACGAGTGAGGACAAGGAAACCAGAGCGACGAGACACGACAGGAACGCAGAGGACGAGTGAGGAAGGAAATACTAGAGACGAGACACGACAGGAACCAGAGGACAGAGACGACAGGATAATCCAGAGGAGCGAGAGACGACAGGAAACCAGAGGACGAGTGATGGACAGGAAACTAGAGGACGAGACAACGACAGGAAACAGAGGACGAGTGACGACAGGAAACCAGAGGACGAGTGAGGACAGGAAACAGAGGACGAGTGAGGACAGGAAACCAGAGGAGCGAGTGAGGACAGGAAACTAGAGGACAGACAACGACAGGAAACGCAGAGGACGAGACGACAGGAAACCCAGAGGACGAGTGAGGAACAGGAAACTAGAGACGAGACAACGACCGGAAACCAGAGGACGAGTGACGACAGAAACAGAGACGAGTGAGGACAGAAAACCAGAGGACGAGTGAGGACAGAAACCAGAGACGAGTGAAGGACACGGAAACTAGAGGACGAGACAACGACAGAAACAGAGACGAGAGAACGACAGGAAACAGAGGAGAGCAGATGACAGGAAACCAGAGGACGAGTGAGGACAGGAAACTAGAGGAACGAGACACGACAGGAAGACCAGAGGTACGAGAGACGACAGAAACCAGAGGAGAGTGAGACATGGAAACCAGGGCGAGTGAGGACAGGAAACCAGAGGACAGTGAGGACAGGAAACTAGAGGAGAGACACCCACAGGAAACCAGAGATCGAGAGACCGACCGGAAACAGAGGACGAGTGAGGACAGGAAACCAACGACGAGACACGACAGGAACCAGAGGACGAGAGACGACAGGAAACAGAGGACGAGTGAGGACAAAACTAGAGGACGAGACACGACAAGGAAACCAGAGGACGTAGTGACGACAGGAAACCAGAGGCACGAGTGAGGACACGAAAACACAGAGGACGAGTGAGGACAGGAAACCAAGAGGACGAAGTGAGGACAGGAAACTAGAGGACGAGAACACGACAGGAAACCAGAGGGACAGTACGACAGGAACCAGAGTGACGAGTGAGGACAGAACCAGAGGACGAGAGAACGACAGGAAAACCAGAGGACGAAGAGACACATGGAAACAGAGGACGAAGAGATGACAGGAAACCAGAGGACGATTGGGACAGGAAACCAGAGACGAGTGAGGACAGGAAACTAGAGGAACGGACACGACAGGAAACACAGAGGACGAGAGCACAGAGTGGAGGACAGGAAACCAGAGGACTGAGACACGACAGGAAACCAGAGACGAAGACGAACAAAGTGAAACCAAGAGGAGAGTGAGGACAAGGAATAGAGGAGAACTAGTGAGGACAATGATAAACCCAGAGGACGAGTGAGGACATGAAACCAGAGGACGAGTGAGGACAGAAAACCAGAGGACGAGTGAGGACAGGAAACTAGAGGACGAGACACGACAGGAAACAGAGGACGAGTGACGACAGGAACCAGAGGACGAGTGAGGACAGAAAACGCAAGGACGAGTGGGACATGGAACAGAGGACGAGTGAGACAGGAACATAGAGGACGAGAACACGACAGGAAACCAGAGGACGAGTGACGACAACAGGAAACCAGAGGATCGAGTGAGGAACAGGAAACCAGAGGACGAGAGACCGACAGGAAACCAGAGGACGTAGTGAGGAACAGGAAACTAGAGGATCGAGTGAGGATCAGGAAACCAGAGGACGATGTGAAGGACAGGAAAACCAGAGGACGAGTGAGGACAGGAAAACTAGAGACGAGACACGACAGTAATCCAGAGGGACGAGAGACGACAGTGAAACAGTAGGACGAGTGAGGACAGGAAAACCAGAGGACGTGAGACAGGAAATCCAGAGACGCAGTGAGGACAGGAAACCAGAGACGAGGGTGACAGGAAACTAGAGGATCTTGAGACAGCGACAGTAAACAGGAGGACGATGAGGACAGGAAACCAGAGGATCGAGTGAGGACAGGAAACTAAGACGGAACACGACAGGAAACCAGAGGACGAGTGAGGACAGAAAACCGAGGACGAGTGATGGACAGGAACCAGAGACGATGACACGACAGGAAACCAGAGGACGAGTGAGGACAGGAAACTCAGAGGACGAGACACGACAGGAAAACCAAGGACGAGTGAGGACAGGAAAACCAGAAAGGATACGAGAGACGACAGGAACCAGAGGGACGAGAGACGACAGGAAACAGGACGAGTGAGGACAGAAACCAAAAGGAGAGTGAGGACAGGAAATCAGAGGGACGAGTGAGACAGGAAACCAGAGACGAGTGAGTGACAGTGAAACCATAGACGAGTGAGGACAGGAAACCGAGGACGAGAAGACAGACAGGTAAACCAAGAGGACGACGTGAAGGACAGGAAACCAGAGGACGAGTGAGACAGGAACCAGAGGACGAGAGACGACAGGAAACAGAGGACAGAAGGACGACAGGAAACCAAGGAACGCGTGAGGACGGAAACCAGAGGACGAGTGAGGAACAGGAAAACGCAGAGGACGAAGAGACGACAGGAAACCAAGGACGAAGAGGAAGGAAACCAGAGGAACGAGACACGCAGAACAGAGGACGAGACACAACAGGAAACCAGAGACGAGTGAGGACAGGAAACAGAGGAACGGAAGACGACAGGAAACCAGAGGACGATGACGACAGGAAACCAGAGGACGAGTGACGACAGGAAAACCAGAGGGCACGTAGAGACGACAGGAAACCAGAAGGACGATGAGGACAGGAAACCAGAGGACTGAGAGACGACAGGAAAACCAGAGGACGAGTGACGACAGGAAACCAGAAGGACGAGAGACACAGGAAACCAGAGGACGAGAGACGCAGGAAACCAGAGAGAATGACGACAGGAAACCAAGAAGGACGATGAGACAGGAAACCAGAGGACGAGTGACGACAGGAAAACGCAGAGACGCAGTGACGACAGGAAACCAAGAGGACGAGAGGACGACAGGAAACCAGAGACGAGTGAGGACCGGAAACAGAGGACGAGAGAATCACTAAGGAACCCCAGAGGACGATGACGACAGGAAACCAGAGGACGAGTGAGGACAGGAAACCAGAGGAACGAGAAGATCGACAGGAAACCAGAGGAACGAGTGAGGCAGAAACCAGAGGACGGAGTGGAGGACAGGACCAGAGGACGAGAGACGAACAGAAACGAAGGAGAGAGACCGACAGGAAACCAGAGGACGAGACACGACAGGAAACCAGAGGACGAGTGAGGACAGGAAACCAGAGGAAACGAGTGACGACAGGAATACCAGAGGGACGAGTGAGGACAGGAAATACCAGAGGACGAGAGACGAACAGGAACCAGAGGACGCAGAGACGACAGGAACCAGAAGGACGAGAGACGACAGGAAACAAGGACTGAGAAGACGATCAGGAAACCAGAAGGAACGAGTGGCAGGAAACCAGAGGACGATGAGGACAGGAAATCCAGAGGACGAGAGCGACAGGAAACGCAGAGGACGAGAGAACGACAGGAAACTCAGATGGACGAGACACGACAGGAAACCAGAGGACGAGTGACGGACAGGAAACCAGAGACAGAGACGAGAAGGAAACCAAGGACGAGAGACGACAGAAACTCAGAGGACTGCGAGACAAGCGAAGGAAGACCAGAGGACGAGTGAGGACAGGATAAACCAGAGGACAGTGAGGACAGGAAAACCAGAGGACGAGTGATGGACAGAAACCAGAAGGACGAGTGGGACAGGAAACCCAGAGAACCTGAGTGAGGACAGGAAACCAGAAGGACGGAGAGACGAACAGGAAACCAGAAGGACGAGACATCGACAGGAAACCAGAGACGAGTGAGGACAGAAACAGAGGACGGAGTGAGGACAGGAACCAGAGGCGAGTGAGGACAGGAAAACCAGAGGACGAGTGAGGACAGGAAAACCAGAGGACGAGTGACGACAGGAAACCAGAGACGAGTGAGGACAAGGAAACCAGAGACGAGAGACGACAGTGAAACCAAGAGGACGAGTGAGGACAGAAACAGAGACAACGAGAGACGACAGGAACGCAAGGGACAAGTGAGGACAGGAAATCAAGACGAACACGACAAGGAAACCAGAGGACGAGAGACGACAGAAACCACTGAGGACGAGTGACACAGGAAACGAGGACGAGTGACGACAAAACCAGAAGACGAGAGACCAACAGGAACCAGAGGACGAGAGACGACAGAAACCAGGACGAGAGACGACAGGAAAAATCCAGAGGACGAGAGACGACAGAACCAGAGGACGAGTGAGGAAGGAAACCAGAGGACGAGTGAGGAAAGGAAAGCGCAGAGGACGAGTGAGGACAGGAAACCAGAGGACGAGTGAGGACAGCAAACCAGAGGACGAGTGAGGACAGGAAACCAGAGGACGAGAGACGACAGGAAACCAGAGACGAGTGAGGACAGGAAACCAGAGGACGAGTGAGGACAGGAAACCAGAGGACAAGTGAGGACCATTAAACCAGAGGACGAGTGAGGACTAGGAAACCAGAGGACGAGTGAGGACAGGAAACCAGAGGACAAGTGAGGACAGGAAACCAGAGGACGAGTGGGGACAGGAAACCAGAGGACGAGTGAGGACAGGAACAGAAGGACGAGTGAGGAGCAGCAAACCAGAGGGACGAGTGAGGACAATGGAAACCAGAGACGAGAGACACAGGAATACCAGAGGACGAGTGAGGACAGGAAACAGAGACGAGTTTGAGGACTGGAAACGCAGAGACGAGAGGACGACAGGAAACCAGAGGACGAGACACGACAGAACCAGAGGACGAGTGAGGACAGGAAACTCAGAGACGAGACGCGACAGGAAATCAGAGGAAGTAGGATCTATGTATATATCTATAGGACGAGAGACGACAGGAAACAGAGGATCGAGAGACGACAGGAAAACCAAAGGACGAGAGACGATCAGGAAACCAAGATGGACCGAGAGACGACAGGAACCCAGAGGACCGAGTGAGGACAGGAAACCAGAGGACGAGTGAGGACAGGAAACCAAAGGACGAAGACGACAGGAAACCAGAGGACGGAGACGACAGGAAACCAGAGGACAGAACACGACAGGAAACCAGAGGACGAGTGACGACAGGAAACAGAGACGAGATGACGACAGAAACCAGAGGACGCGAGACGACCATGGAAACCAGAGGACCGAGACAACGACAAGAAACATAGGACGAGTGAGGACAGGAAACCAGAGGAACTGAGTGAGGACCAGGAAACCAGAGACGAGTGGAGGACAGGAAACCAGAGGACGAGTGAGGACAGGAAACCAGAGAACGAGTGGAGGGACAGGAAACCAGAGGACGAGTGGGGACAGGAAACCAGAGGACCGAGAGAGACAGGAAACCAGATGGACGAGTGAGGACCAGGAAACCAGAGAAGAGTGAGGACAGGAAACCAGAGGACGAGTGAGTGACAGGAAACCAGAGACTGAAGACGACAGGAAACCAGAGGACGATGAGGACAGTGAAACCAGAGGACGAAGAGAGCGACAGGAAACCAGAGACGACACGACAGGACCATGAGACGAGATCACGACAGGAAACCAGAGAGACGAGAGACGACAGGAAACCAGAGGACGAGAGACGACAGGAAACCAGAGACAAGTGAGACAGGAAAACAAGAACGAGAGACGACAGGAAACCAGCAGGACAAGTGAGGACTAGGAACCAGAATGAGCGAGACACACAGGAAACCAAGAGGACGAAGACGACAGGAAACAGAGGACGAAAGACGAGCAGGAAACAGAGGACGAGTGAGGACATGAAACCCAGAGGACGGATGAGGAAAGAAACCAGAGGAAAGTGAGGACAGGAAACCAGAGGACGAGTGAGGGACAGGAAACCGAGGACGAGTGAGGACAGGAAAACCAGAGACGAGTGATGGAACAGGAACCAGAGGACGAGTGAGGACGGAAACCAGAGGACGAGTGAGGACAGGAAACCAGAGGACGGTGAGGAGGAAACCAGAACGAGTGGGGAACAGAGAAACCAGAGGACGAGAGACGACAGGAAAACAGAGGACGAGACACGACAGGAAACCAGAGGACGATGGGATACAGAAACCAGAGGACGAGAGACGACAGAAAACCAGAGGGACGAGACACGACAGGAAACCAAGGAGGACGAAGAGACGATCAGGAAACCAGAGGACGAGAGACGACAGGAACCAGAGGACGAAGACGAAGGAAACCAGAGGACGAGTGAGGACAGGAAACCAGAGGACGAGAGAACAGAACCAGAGGACGAGTGAGGACAAGGAAACCAGAGGACGAGTGAGGACAGGAAACCAGAGGGACGAGTGAGGACAGGAAACCGAGAGACATGAGTGGAGGACATGGAAACCAGAGGACGAGTGAGAAGGAACCAGAGGACGAGAGAGGACAGGAAACCAGAGGACGAGTGAGGACAGCAAACCAGAGGACGAGTGAGGACAGGAAACCAGAGGACGAGAGACGACAGGAAACCAGAGACGAGTGAGGACAGGAGAACCAGAGGACGAGAGACGACAGGAACCCATAGGACGAGAGACTGACAGAAAAACACAGAGGACGAGACACACAGAACGCAGAGGACAGTGAGGACAGGAAACCAGAGAACGAGAGACGACAGGAAACAGAGGACGAGAGACGACAGGAAACCAGAGGACGAGAGACGACAGGAACAGAGGACGAGTGAGGACAGGAAACCAGAGGACGAGAGAACGACAGACTCAGAGGACGATGCGAACAGGAAACCAGAGGACGAGAGACGACAGGAAACCAGAGATACGAGAGACGACAGGAAACCAGAGGACGAAGTGACGACAGGAAAACCAGTAGGACGAGTGAAGACAGGAAACCAGAAAGGACGAGAGACGACAGGGAAACCAGAGGACGAGAAGATGACAGGAAAAAGGACGAGAGACGACAGGAAACCAGAGGACGAAGAGACAGAATACCAGAGGACGAGTGAGGACAGGAAACCAAGAGGAACGAGTGACGACAGGAAACCAGAGGACGAGAGATGACAGGAACCGAGACGATGAGACGACAGGAAACCAGAGGACGAGAGATGACAGGAAACCAGAGACGAGTGAGGGAACAGGAAACCAGAGAAATGAGAGACACAAGGAAACCAGAGGACGAGAGATGACAGGAAGCCAGAGACGAGAGACGACAGAAATCCAGAGGACGAGAGATGACAGGAAACCAGAGGACGAGAGACGACAGGAAACCCAGAGAAGAGGATCGACAGAAACCAGAGGACGAGAGACGACAGGAAACCAGAGGACGAGAGACGAACAGGAAACCAGAGGCGAGTTGACGACAGAAACCCAAAGGACGAGAGACGACATGGAAACCAGAGGACGAGTGAGGACAGGAAACCAGAGGACGAGAGTACGACAGAAAACAGAAGGACGAGACACAACAAAAACCCGAGGAATCGCGAGTGAGGACAGGAAACCAGAGACCGAGTGACGACAGGAACCAGAGGACGAGTGAGGACAGGAAGTTTCAGAGGACGAGTGAAGGACAGGGAAACCAAGACGAGTGAGTGACAGGAAACCAAAGCGAGAGACGACACGGGAAACCAGAGGACGAGTGAAGACAGAAACCAGGGACGATGAGGACATGGAAACTAGAGGACGAGTGAGGAAGGAAACCAGAGGACGAGACACAACAGAAACAGAGAATGAGTGAGGGACAGGAAACTAGAGGACAGAGTGAGGACAGGAAACCAGAGACGAGCACAAACATAGGAAATCCAGAGGAACGATGTGAGGACAGGAAACAAGAGACGAGTGAGGACAGGAAACCCAGAGACGAGAGACGACAGGAATACACGAGGAACGAGTGGAGGACAGGAAACCAGAGGACAGTGAGGACAGGAAACCAGAGGAGCAAAAAGAAGACGACAGGCAAACCAGAGGACGAGCAGACACAGGAAACCAGAGACTGAGTGAGACAGGAAACTAGAGGACGAGTGAGGACAGGAAACAGCCAGGACGAGACACGACAGGAAACCAGAGGACGAGTGAGACAGGAAAGCAGAGGAACGAGTGAGGACAGAAACCAGAGGAAGATTTGAGGACGAGGAAAACCAGAGGACGAGAGACAGAACAGGAAACCAGAGGCGGAGACGTAGCAGGAAACCAGAGGAACAGAGACGGACAGGAAACCAGAAGGTATCCGATGAGGACAGGAAACCAAGGAACGGAGTGAGGACAAAACCAGAGGACGAGTGAGGACAGGAAACCAGAGACGATGACACGAAAGGAAACCAGAGGACTAGTGAGGACAGGAACCAGAGGACGAGTGAGGACAGGAAAAACCAGAGGGACGAGAGACGCACAGGAAACCAGAGGATCGAGAGCACAGGAAACCAGAAGAACGAGAGACGACAGAACCAGAGGACGAGTGAGGACAGGAAACCAGAGGACGAGAGACGACAGGAACCAGAGGACAGGAGACGACAGGAAACTAAGAGGACGAGGAGGACAGGAAACCAGAGGACGAGGAGGACATCGGAAACAGAGACGAGACACGACAGGAAACCAGAGGACCGAGAGACGACAGGAGACCAGAGGACGAGACACGCAGGAAACCAGAGGACGAGAAGACGAACAGGAAACCAGAGGACGAGTGAGGACCGGAAACCAGAGGACGAGACACGACAGAATAACCAGAGGACGAGAGACGACAGGAACCAGAAGACGAGAGACGACAGAAACCAGAGACGAGACCACGACAGAAACCAGAGACGGAGAGACGACAGAAACCAGAAGACGAGAGACGAAGGAAACCAGAGACGAAGACACGACAGGAAACCAGAGGACGAGAGGACGACAGTAGGAACCAGAGGACGAGACACGACAGGAAACCAGAAGGACGGAGAGACGACAGGAAACCAGAGGACGAGTGAGGACAGAAACCAGAAGGACGAGACACGACAGAAAACCAGAGAAAGAGACACGACAGAAACGCAGAGGACGAGAGACACAGGAAACCAGAGGACGAGAACACGACAGGAAACCGAGGAAGGGACAGACGACAGGGAAACAGAGGACAGAGGACGACAGGAAACCAGAGGACGAGAGACGACAGGAAACCAGAGACGAGAACACGACAGGAAACCAAGGACGAACAACGACAGGAAACCAGAGACGATGAGACGACAGAAAATCCAGAGGACGAGACAACGACAGGAAAACCAGAGGACGAGAGACGACAGGAAACCAGAGGAGCGAGACACGACAGGAAAACCAGAGGAGAGAGACGACAGAACCAGAGACGAGAGACGACAGGAACCAAGAGACGAGAGACGACAGGAAAACCAGAAGGACGAGAGACGAAAGGAAACCAGAGGAGAGAGACGACAGGAAACCAGAGACGAGACACGACAGGAACCACGAGGAGCGATTGAGACAGGAACCAGAGGATGAGAGACGACAGACACCAGAGACGAGGAGACAGGAAAACAGAGGAGACGAGTGAGGACAGGAAACAAGAGGACGAGAGACGACAGGAAACCAGAGGAACGAGTGAGGACAGGAACCAGGGGAGGACGGGAGTGAGGACAGGAAACCAGAGACGATGAAGGACAGGAAACCAAGAGGACGAAGTGAGGACAGGAAACAAGAGGACGAGTGAGGACCAGGAAACCAGAGACAGAGAGACGACAGGTAAACCAAGGAGAGTTGAAGGACAGGAACAAGAGACGAGTGAGGACAGGAAACAAGAGGACGAGTGAGGACAGGTAACCCAGAGGACGAGAGACGACAGGAAACCAGAGGAACGAGTGAGGACAGGAAAACAAGAGGAACGAGTGAGGACAGAAACAGAGGACAGTGAAGGACAGAAACCAGAGGAATGAGAGACGACAGGAAACCAGAGAGAGTGAGGACAGGAACAAGAGGACGAGTGAGGGACATGGAAACAGAGGAACGAGAGTACGACAGGAAACCAGAGGACGAGTGAGGACAGGAAACCAGAGGACGAGTGAGGACAGGAAAACCAGAGACGATTGAGGACAGGAACCAGAGGAACAGTGAGGAAGGAAACAAGAGGAGAGTGAGGACGAAACCAGAGGACCGAAGAGACGACAGGAAAAAACAAGAGACGAGAGACAAGGAAACCAGAGACGAGTGAGGACAGGAAACCAGAGGACAGAGTGAGGACAGAAATCCAGAGGACGAGTGAGGACAGGAAACAAGAGGACGAGAGACGACAGGTAAACCAGAAGGAACAGTGAGGACAGGAAACAAGAGGACGAGTGAGGACAGGAAAAACAAGAGGACAGAAGACGACAGGAACCAGCAGGATCGAGTGACCTGACAGGAAACAGAGGACGAGTGAGGACAGAACCAGAGGACGAGTGAGGACAGGAAACAAGAGGACGAGAGACCGACAGGAACCAAGGACGAGTGAGGAACAGGAAAAACAAGGGAAGAGACCCGAGTGAGGGACAGGAAACAAGAGACGAGAGACGATCAGAAACCAAGGACGAAGTGAGGACAGAAACAGAGGGACGAGTTGACGGACAGGAAAAAGAAAGGACGAGAGACAGACAGGAAACCAGAGGACGAGTGAGGACATGGAAACCAAGAGGACGGAGTGAGGACAGGAAAACCAGAGACGAGTCGAGGACAGGAACCAAGAGGACGAGTGAGGGACTAGGAAACCAACGGACGAGAGACGACAGGACCAGAGGACGAGAGACGACAGGCAACCAGAGGACGAGAGACGACAGGAAACCAGAGGGACGAGTAGAGGACAGGAAACAAAGGACGAGAGACGACAGAACAGAGGACGAGTGACCGACATGGAAAACCAGAGGACAGAGACGACAGGAAAACCAAAGGACGAGTGAGGACAAGGTAAACCAGAGGAACGAGAGAACGACAGGAAGACCAGATGGACAGTGAGGAGACAAAGGAAACCAGAGGACAGAGACGACAGGAAACCAGAGGACGAGAACTACGTATATAAACCAGAGGACGAGTGGAGGACAGGAAACCAGAGAGACGAGTGACGACAAAGAAACCAGAGACGAGAGACGACAGGAAACCAGAGGACGAGTGACGACAGGAAAACCAGAAGGAGATGAACGACCAGGTAAACGCAGAGGACCGATGAGGACAGAAACCAGAGGACGAGAGACGAAGGAAAGCCAGAGGACGAGTGAGGACAGGAAAACCCAGAGGACGAGTGACGACAGGAACGGAGAAGACGACAGGAACGCAAGGACGAGTAGAGGACAAGAACCAGAGGAAGAGAGACGACAGGAAACCAGGGACGAGTGACGACCAGAAACCAGAGGACGAGAGACTCGACAGGAAACCAGAGGAACGAGAAGACGACAGGAAACCAGAGGACGAGTGAGGACAGAAACCAGAGGATCGAGTGAGGACAGGAAACCAGAGACGAATGAGACGACAGGAAACCAAAGAGGACGAGTGAGGACAGTGAAACCAGAGGACGAGTGACTGACAGGATAACCAGAGGACGAGAGAGACAGGAACCAGAGGAACGAGTGAGGACAGGAAACCAGAGAGAGAGACGACAGGTAAAACCAGAAGGACGAAGAGACAGGGAAATCCAGAGGCACGAGTGATGGGACAGAGAAACCAGAGACCGAGTGAAGGACAGGAAACCAGAGGACGAGAGGACGAACAGAAACCAGATGGACGAGAGACGACAGGAACCAGAGGACGAGAGACGACAGTATAACCAGAGGACGAGAGAAGACCAGAAACCAGAGGACGAGAGACGACAGGAAACCAGAGGAACGAGAGAAACGACAGGAAACCAGAGGAAGAGAGACGACAGAAACCAGTAGGACGAGAGACGAAGAAACTCAGAGGAAACGAGTGAGGGACAGGAAACCAGAGGACGAGTGAGGACAGGAAACCATAGGACGAGTGAAAGGACAAGAAACCAGAGGACGAGAGACGACATGGAAACCCAGAGGACAGTGAGGAAAGGAACCAGAGACGAGAGACGACAGGAAACCCGAAGGACGAGAGACGACAGGAACAGAGGACGAGTGAGGACAGGAATACCAGAGGACGAGAGACGACAGAAACCAGAGGACGAGAGACGACAGAAACCAGAAGGACGAGAACGACAGGAAACCAGAGGACGAGTGACGACAGGAAAACCAGAGGACGAGAGACGACAGGAAAACCAGAGGACGAGCAGACGACAAGGAAACCAAGAGGCGAGTGAGGACAGGGAAACCAGAGGAACGAGAGACGAAAGGAAACCAAGACGAGAGACGACCAAGGAAACCAGAGGACGAGAGACGCCAAGGAAACCAGAGGGACGAGTGAACGACAGGAGAAACCAGAGGAGAGACAAGCGACAGGGAAAGCCAGAGGGACGAGACACTGACAGGAAACCAAGAGACGATGAGGACAGGAAACCAGAGGACGAGACAGCGAAAGGAAAGCCACAGGAACGAGAGACGACAGGAAACTCAGTAGGACGAGAGACGAACAGGAAATCCAGAGAAGCGAGAGACGACAGGGAAAACCAGAGATACGAGACGACAGGAAACCAGAGGGACGAAGTGAGGACAGGAAACCAGAGGAACGAGACGCACAGGAAACCAGAGGACGAGTGAGGTACAGGAAACAAGAGGACGAGTGAGGACGGAAACAAGAGGAACGAGGTGAGGACAGGAAACAGAGGGACGAGTGAAGAACAGGAAACAGAGGACGAGTGAGGAGCAGAAAACCAGAGACGAGAACGACTAGGAAACCATGAGACGATGAGGACAGGAACCAGAAGGACGATGAAACACGACAGGAAACAGAGGACGAGTAGGACAGGAAACCAGAGGACGAGTGACGACAGGAAACCAAGAGACGAGAGACAGACAGGAAACCAGAGGAACCGAGAGACGACAAGAAACCAGAGGACGAGGAGGACGAAAGGAACCAGAGGACGAGGACGAAAGGAAACAGAGGACGAGACACGACAGGAAACCAGAGGACGAGTGAGGACAGGAACCAGAGGACGAGAGACACAGGAAACCAGAGGACGAGTGGAGGACAGGAAACCAGAGACGAGACACGACAAGGAAACCAGAAGGACGAGTGAGGACAGAAACCAGAGGACGAGACAACGACAGGAACCAGAGGACGAGAGACGACGAAAAACCAGAGACGAGACACGACAGGAAAGCCAGAAGGACGGAGAGACGACAAAGGAAATTTCGCAGAGACGAGTGAGGACATGGAAAACCAGAGGACGAGTGAGGACAAGGAAAACCAGAGGACGAGAGACGACAGGAAACCAGAGGAAGAGTGACACAGGAAATCAAGAGGACGAGAAGTCGACAGGAAACCAGAGAACGAGAGACGACAAGGAACCAGAGGACAAGTGAGGACAGGAAACCAGAGGACGAGTGAGGACAGAAACCAAGAGGACGAGAGACGACAGGAAACCAGAGTAACGAGTGACGACAGGAAAAACCAGAGGACGAGAGAACGACAAAAACCAGAGGACGAGACACGACAGGACCAGAGGACGAGAGACACAGGAACCAGAAGGAGAGATGACGACAGGAAACCAGAGACGAGTGACGACAGGAGAACCAAGGACGAGTGAGGACAGGAAAACAAAGAGGACGAGAGACGACAGAAAAACCAGAGGAACGAGAGCGACAGGGAAACCAGCGACGCAGTACGACAGGAACCAGAGGACGAGTGACGACAGGAAACCAGAGGACGAGTGAGGACATGAAAGCCAAAGACGAGAAGACCGACAGGAAACCAAGAACGAAGACGACAGGAAACCAGAGGACGAGTTGCGGACAGGAAACCAGAGGACGAGAGACACAGGAAACCAGAGGACGATGAGGACAGGAACCAGAGGATCGAGTGAGGACAGGAACCAGAGGAGAGAGAACGACAGGAAACCAGGGACGAAGAACGACAGGAAAACCAGAGACGAGTGAGGACAGGAAACCAGAGGGACGAGAGACGACAGAAACGCAGAGACGAGAGACGACAGAAACCAGAGGACGAGTGACGACAGGAATAACCAGAGACGATGAGACGACAGGAAAACCAGAGGACGAGTGAGGACAGGAAACAGAGGACGAGTGAGGAAGGAACCAGAAGGACGAGAACGACAGGATAACCAGACGGACGAGAAGACGACAGGACCAGAGACGAAGAATCGACAGGAAACCAGTAGGATCAAAGTGAGGACAGGAAACCAGAGGACGAGACAACGACAGGAAACCAAGGACGAGAGACGACAGGTAAACCAGAGGACTAGAGCGACAGGAAAACCAGAAGAACGAGAGACACAGAAAACAGAGAAGAGAGACGAAAGGAAACCAGAGGACGAGAGACGACAGGAAACCAGAGGACAGTGAGGACAGGAACCAGAGGACGAGATGACGACAGGAACCCAGAGGACGAGAGACACAGGAAAACCAGAGGCCGAGACACGACAGGGAAACCAGGAGGACGAGACACGACAGAAACCATGAGGACGAGGACGACAGGAACCAGAGGACGAGAGACTACAGAAACCAGAGGACGAGAGAACGACAGGAAAACAAAAAGGAACAAGTGAGGACAGGAACACGACAGAAACCAGAGGAGAGAGACGCAGAAACCAGAGACGAGAGACGACAGAAACGCAGAGGACAAGTGAGGACAGGAAACGCGAGGACGAGAGAGCGACAGGAAACCAGAGGACGAGAGACGACAGGAAATCCAGAGGACGAGAGGAACGACAGATAACCAGAGGACGAGTGATGGACAGGACAGAGGACGAAGAACGACAAGGAAACCAGAGGACGAAAGACCGACAGGTAACCAGAGGACGAGATGACGACAGGAACCAGAGACGATGTAGGAAGGAAACCGAGGAGACGAGGAGGAACAGAAACCAAGGAACAAGTTGAGGACAGGAAACCAGAGACGAGTGAAGGACAGGAAAACAGAGGAACGATGAGGCAGGAAACCAGAGACAAGTGAGGACAGGAAATCCAGAGACGGTGAGGACAGGAAACCAGAGGACGAGTGAGGACCAGGAACCAGAGACGAAGTGAGGACAGGAAACCAAGGAAAAGAGTGAGGATCAGTTTTAAACCAGAGGACGAGTGAGGACAGGAAACCAGAAGACGAGTAGGACAGGAACCAGAGGGACGAGTGAGGACAGGAAACCAGAGGACAAGTTAGGACAGGAAACCAAGTGACGAGTGAGGACAGAACAGAGGACGAAGTGAGGACAGGAAACCAGAGACGAGTGAGGACCAGGACCAGAGGACGAGTGAGGACAGGAAACCAGAAGGACGAGTGAGGACAGGGAAACCAGAGGAACGAGAGACTACAGGAAACCAGAGGACGAGTGACGACAGGAAAACCCAGAGGACAGAGACACAGGAAAACCAGAGACAGAGACGACAGGAAACCAGAGGACGATGAGGGACAGGAAACCAGAGGACAGAGTGAGGACAAGGAACCAAGGACGTAGTGAGGACAGGAAAACCAGAGACGAGTTGAGGACACCGGAAAAACCAGAGGACGAGAGACGACAGGAAACCAGAGACAGTGAAAGACAGAGAAACCAGAGGACGAAGACGACAGAAAAATCCAAAGAGGGCGAGTGAGACAGGAAACCAGAGGACGAGTGAGGACAGGAAACCAGAGGACGAGTGAGGAAGGAAACCAGAGACGAGTAGGAACAGGAACCAGAGGCAGAAGACACAAGGAAACCAGAGACGAGAGACGACAGGAAACCAGAGGGACGAGTGAGGACAGGAAACCAAGGACGAGGACGACAGAACCAGAGGACGAGAGACGAAGGAAACCAGAGGAACGGAGATCGACAGGAAACCAAGAGGACGAGGACGACAGGAAACCAGAGGACGAGAGACGACAGAAGCAGAGGAACGAGTGACGACAGGAAACACAGGAGGACGAGACACACAGGGAAACCAGAGGACGCGAGTGAGGACAGGAAACCAGAGGACGAGACATCGACCAGGAAACAGAGGAACGAGAGACGACAGGAAAACCAGAGACGAGTGAGGAAGGAACAGAGGGACGAGTGAGGACCGGAAACTGCAGAGACGAGTGACGACAGAAAACCAGAGGACGAGTGAGAGGAACCCAGAGGACGAAGTGAGGACAACGAAAGCCAGAGGACGAGAGACGACAGGAACCAGAGGACGAAGTGACGACAGAAACCAGAGACGAAGACGACAGGCAAACCAGAGGACGAGTGAGGACAGGAAACCAGAGGACGAGTGAGGACAGAAACCAGAAGGACGAGTGAGGAACAGGAACCAGAGGAGACAGTGAGGACATTGGAAACCAGAGGACGAGAGAACGACAGGACACAGAGGACGAGTGAAGACAGGGAAACCAGAGGACGAGAGACGACAGAGAAACCATGGAGGACGAGTTGACGACAGAAACCAGAGACGAGAGACAACAGGAAACCAGAGACGAGAGACGACAGAAACCAGAGGACGAGAGCGACAGGAACCAGAGGACGAGAGAACGACAGGAAACCAGAGGACGAGAGACGACAGAAACCAGAAGGACGGTGAGGAACAGGAAACCAGAGGAACGAGAGACGACAGGAACCAGAGAACAGACACGACAGGAAACCAGCAGGACGAGAGACGACGGAAACCAGAGGAACAGAGACGAAAGGAAGACCAGAGAACGAGAGACGACAGGAAACCAGAGAACGAGAGACGACAGGAAACCAGAGGACGAGAGACGAACAGGACACCAGGACAAGTGAGGACAGGAACCAGATGATACGAGACACGACAGGAAACCAGATGACGAGAAGACGACAGGAAACCAGAGGACGAGTGAGACAGGAAAACCAGAGGACGAAGTGAGGACAGGAAACCAGAGGACGAGCAGACTGACAGGAAAACCAGAGGAACGAAAGACGACAGAAACCAGAGGACGAGAGGACGACAGGAAACAAGGACAAGTAGAGGACAGGAAACCTAGAGGACGAGACACGACTAGGAAAACCAGAGACGAAGACGACAGGAAACCAGAGGACTGAGTGGGAAGGAAACCAGAGGACGAGACACGACAGGAAACCAGAGGACAGAGAAGACAGAAAGCAGAGGACAAGTGATGGACAGGAAACCAGAGGACGAGACATATACCGACAGGAAACCAGCAGAGAGAGACGACAGGAAACCCAGAAAAAAAAGGAAAGAACCGAAGAAAAGGGACGACAGGAAACCAGAGACCGAGTCACACCAGGAAACCAAGGACGAGTGAGGAAGGAACCAGAGGACAGTGAGGAAGGAAAAAACCAAGAGGAGACGAGTGAGGACAGGAAACCAGAGACGAGAGAACGACAGAAACAGAGGAACGAAGTGACGACAGGAAAACCAGAAGGACCGAGACACGACAGGAACAGATGGACGAGAGACGGACAGGAAACCATGAGACGAAAGCGACAGGATAACCAGAGGACGAGTGAGGACATGAAACCAGAGGACGAGTGAGGACAGGAAACCAGAGACAGTGAGGATCAGGAACACCAGATGACGAGTGAGGACCAGAACCAGAGACAGAGACGACAGGAAACGCAGAGGACGAGTGAGGACAGGAAACCAGAGGACGTAGTGAGGACAGAAACCAGAGGACAAGTGAGTGACAGGAAAACCAGAGGACGAGTGAGGACAGGACAAACACAGAGACGAGTGAGGATCAGGAAAACCAAGACGAGTGAGGACAGGATAACCAGAGGAACGAGTGAGGACAGGAAAACCAGAGGACGAGTAGAGGACAGGAAACCAGAGGAGAGTGAAGGACGGAAACCAGAGGACGAGTGAGGACATAGGAAACCAGAGGACGAGTGAAGGACAGGAAACCGAGGACTTGAGTGAGGATACAGGAACCAGAGGACGAGAGACGACAGAAACCAGAGCGACGAGAACGACAGGATAACCAGAAGGACTAGAGACGACAGGAACAGAGGACGAGTGACGACAGGAAACCCAGAGACGAGTGAAGACAGGAACCAGAGGACGAAGAGACGACAGGGAAACCTAGAGGACGAAGAGAACGACAGGAAACGCAGAGGACGATTGTGAGGACAGGAAACCAGAAGGACGAAGAGACGACAGGAAACCTAGAGGACCGAGACACGAAGGAAACCAGAGGACGAGAGACGACAGGAAACCAGGAGACGAGAGACGAAAGGAAACCAGAGAAGAAGAGACGACAGGAAACCAGAAGAACGAGAGACGACAGAACCAGAGGAACGAGAAAGACGACAGGTAAACCAGAGACAAGTGAGGACAGGGAAACCAGAGGACGAGTGAGGACAGAAACCAGAGGACAGTGACGACAGAAACCAGAGGACGAGAGACGACAGGAACCAGAGGACGAGAGACGACAGGAAACCAGAGACGAGAGACGACAGGAAACCAGCGACAAGTTTGAGGACAGGAAACCAGAGGACGAAGACACGACAGAGATAACCAGAGGACGATGAGACGACTAGGAAACAGAGAACCGAGAGACGACAGAAACCAGAGGACGAGTGAGGCAGGAAACCAGAAGGACTGAGACAACGCAGGAATACAGAGGACGAAGAGACGACGGAAACCAGTAAGACAAGTGAGGACCAGGAAACCAGAGGACGAGACAGCGACAGGAAACAGAGGACCGAGAAGACGACAGGAACCAGAGGACGAGACACGAAGGAAACCAGAGGACGAGAGACGACAGGAAACCAGAGGACAAGTGAGGACAGGAAAACCAAGGAGGACGAGACACGAACGGAAACCGAGACGAGAGACCACAGGAAATCGCAGAAGGACGAGTGAGGACATGGAAACCGAGAGGACGAGACACGACAGGATAACCAAGAGGACGAGAGACGACAGAACGCAGAGGACAAGTGGAGGAGCAGGAAACAGCAGAGGACGAGACACGACAGAAACCAGAGGACGAGAAGACGACAGGAAACCAGAGAACGAGAAGAACGACAGAGAAACCAGAGGACGAGTAGACGACAGGAAACCAGGAACAAGTGAGGACAGGACCAGAGGACCGAGCCGACAGGAAACCAGAGGACGAGAGACGACAGGAAACCAAGGACGAGACACGATCGAAACCAGAGGACGAGGACACGACAGGAAACAGAGGACGAGTTGAGGACAAGGAAACCAGAGGACGAGAGACGACTAGGAAACCAGAGGACTGAGACACGACAGGAACCAGAGGACGAGTGAGGAACACGGAAACGCAGAGGACGAGAGATCGACAGGAACCAGAAGGACGAGTGAGGACAGGAAACCAGACAGAACGAGTGACGACAGAAAACCAGAGGACGAGACACATCGACATGGGAACCAAGAGGACGAGTGAGGACAGGGAAACCAGAGGAACGAGAGACGAAGGAAACTAGAGGAACGAGTGAGAAACAGGTAATACCAGAGGACGAGTGAGGAAGGAAACCAGTAGACGAGTGAGGAAAAGGAAACCAAGACGAGACACGACAGGAAACCAGAGGACGAGAGACGACAGGAAACCGAGGACGAGTGAGGACACGGAAACCAAGAGGACGAACCGACAGGAAAACCAGAGACGAGACACGTACAGGAAACGGCAAGGACGAGTGGAGGACACGGATACCAGAGGCCGAGAGACGACAGAAACCAGAGGACGAGTGACGAACAAGGGAAACCAGAGGACGAGTGAGGACAAGGAAACCAAGGACGAGAGACGACAGGAAACCAAGAGGACGAGTGAAGGGACAGGAAACCAGAAGGACGAGTGAGGAACAGGAAACCAGAGACGAGTGAGGACCAGGAAACAAGAGACGAGTGACGGCAGGAAACGGGGCCAGAGGACGAGACACGACATGGAAACCAGAGGACGAGAGACGACAGGAAACCAGAGACGAGTGAGGACAGGAACCAGAGGACGAGACACCGACAGGAAACCAGAGGACGAGAGACGACAAGGAAACCAGAGGACGAGTGAGGACAGGAAAACCAGAGGACGAGACAGACAGGAAACCAGAGGACTAGAGACGACAGGAAACCAGAGGACGAGTGAGGACAGGAAACCAGAGGACGAGACACGACAGGAAACCAGAGGACGAGTGAGGACAGGAAACCAGAGGACGAGTGAGGACAGGAAACCAGAGGACGAGTGAGGACAGGAAACCAGAGGACGAGACACGACAGGAACCAGAGGACGGAGACGACAGGAAACCAGAGACGAGTGAGGACAGGAAACCAGAGGACGAGACACGACAGGAAACCAGAGGACGAGGAGGACAGGAACCAGAGGACGAGAGACGACAGGAAAACCAGAGACTGAGACGACAGGAACCAGAGGACGAGTGAGGACAGGAAACCAGAGGACGAGACACGACAGGAACCAGAGGACATGAGGACAGGAAACCAGAGGACGGACAGGACAGGAAACCAGAGGACGAGACGACAGAACCAGAGGACAGCAGAGACGAAAGAAACCAGAGGACGAGTGACGACAGGAAACCAGACGAGACGGAACGAGTGAGGACAGGAAACCAGAGACGAGACACGACAGGAAAACCAGAGGACGAGAGACGACAGGAAACCAGAGGACGAGTGAGGACAGGAAACCAGAGGACGAAGAGACGACAGGAAACCAGAGGACGAGACACGACAGGAAACCAGAGGACGAGTGAGGACAGGAAACCAGAGGACGGAGACGACAGGAAACCAGAGGACGAGACACGACAGGAAACCAGAGGACGAGTGAGGACAGGAAACCAGAGGACGAGAGACGACAGGAAACCAGAGGACGAGTGAGGACAGGAAACCAGAGGACGAGACACGACAGGAAACCAGAGGACGAGTGAGGACAGGAAACCAGAGGACGAGTGAGGACAGGGTCCAGAAGACTAAACTGCACAGAGCAGGGATCCCCACCGGCAGCTCTCCGGCACTTCCTTAATGCCCCGTCTCACCGGCCTGGAGACTAGTTGGAGACTAGAGTTGCCGCTGGTCACAGAGATGTCTCCAAGACGTCCCGTGGAGATAAGGCGAGTCTCCAGGTCTTCAGCTGAGTTTCCGTATGGTCACTGAGTCTCTAGCAGCTGTGTCAAGAACACTATTTGCTGCCCTCAACCTGTGAGATGTTTCTCCAATGTCTTGGAGACCTTGCAGGGACATTTCAAATAGCATTCATGACATGGCCACAGCTGCCTGAGACCATGTAGACTAGAGACCTGCACGGGAAGAGATTTCAATCCCGTTCTTTCCCGCTCCCGACGATCCCCCCCCCTGCGCTCACGCCTGGGCCAACACATACTGGAGCGTAACCACACTTCTAAGGCTTTTCCCAAACTGTGCTTTAACCACATGATTCATACATTTATCAATCATGAAATGCAAAGGTCTGTGTTGTAAGAAGGAAAACGTGTCCTTGGCCTCGTGACGATGGGTTTCAATATTAGATCTGTTGTAACCTCCGACATGCCTCTTAACTCTCCTGCTGTCGTAACGTTGTTCTGAGCAGATGTTTGAGGTCTGAGGATGCCTGTGCGCTGGTGATTAGTGCTGAGGTCAGGGGGGTGAGCGCGGCCCCCACATGTGCGACTGATCAGACCACATCAGACGCCGACATGTCCGACTGTCCCTGAACTCTCCACAAGGCCCACCGCAGAAAAGGAAAACGTAAATCTGCGAGAGCGGCGGCAGGAGGGCGCAGCCTTAACCCAAACCAGAGGAGCGTTCCTGACAAGCCCCAGGGAACCGAAAAGGAAACGGGGCTCACAGACAGGCAATAACGCCCCCTAGTGGCTCAGGACGACTGCTCCTTTTCAACACCTATTTACTATATAGTCAAAAGCTCTTTAAATTGGATTGAACCTGACATGGTCTGCCATACTTTTTATTTGTGTTTTTTCTTTAACCCTAAGCACCAATAATCGGAGGGTCTGCTCTGCTGGAAATATCGCGAAAGAATGTGGCCATTTTAGTGTATGGACCCCCATGTCGAAAAAGTCACTTTTGACACTGGTCCAAAGTTTGGTTTAGGCCATTTCCAGCCCATTAGAAAATGATTTACACCATTTTATTTGGTTTCATTTTAAAGAAGACATTGTCATGTCTCATTTGAGCCCAAATGTACTACTCTGTGACAATTACTGTGGTAATGGCAGATATAGGCTTATTTCTATTGAAGAGGCTCATATGAGGTGGCTCACAACGAGGCCTTAAGCTGAGAAAGTGCTGACATGTTATACATTTCCTGAATCCTCAGAGAGTTGTCCAGTATCAGACATTTGTGTCTGTGATGTTCCTGGAAGAAACAGCGTTAAACATAGTAAAACTGTTTTGGCGAAAATGATGAAAAAACGTCCTCAGGTTTGAGTTAGAGGAGCTATGGTTACCACAGTAATTGTCACAGAGTAGTACATTTGGGCTCAAATGAAACATGACAATGTCTTCTTTAAAATGAAACCAAATAAAATGGTGTAAATCATTTTCTAATGTGCTGGAAATGGCCTAAACCAAACTTTGGACCAGTGTCAAAAGCGACTTTTCCGACATGGGGGTCCATACACTAAAATGGCCACATTCTTTCGCGATATTTCCAGCAGAGCAGACCCTCCGATTATTGGTCCTTAGGGTTAAAGTTAACAGAAAAAACACAAATAAAAAGTATGGCAGACCATGTCAGGTTCAATCCAATTATGAGACTTTGGCCCCCTGACTAATAGGTTTACCCGTTTCAAAAACAGCCTTTTTAGGCGAAAAGTGGGGAAATGATACTTTTGTAAAACAGTTCTTTAAGCAACATTGTGAGGCATTTAAAGAACACACTGACACCTCCCACTTCATAAATGGAACTGTACAAACATCCTTGCATTGTGTTTCAGACTCAGTTTCTCAGACTTTTTGTTGGTGTGATGCGTTGTCTTTCATTGTCCCGTGTGTGTAGGGACACGTCGCTGACAGTCGTCTCTTTGGGCAGCCCCTTTTTGAAACAAGTTAAGTAAGTAACGTTTATTTCTAAAGCACTTTTCCCAGATACAATCACAATGTGCTGTACAAGAGAATAGGTAAATAGAAACAATACAAGAATGTATGAAATTAGAGACACTGCGTTACTTGCCGCCCCTCGGGCTCGGGTTAGGGTTATGATTAGGGTAAGGAAGGGCAAATGTGATGTGAGTCGTCTTTCAGTCACACAGTTCTTACACATAGTTTTAGAAAGGAGAACGTCTTGGCTTTCAAATGAGGCATCACACTGGCGTGTAGGCGGTAAGGTCTCAAGTCGATATGCTTTGAGATTTGGATATGCACGATTGATAACTCGAACCCTAAGATGGCTGCCAATCAACGCCAGCACCAGAACTTAAAGCATTAACTTAAAGATTACAGAAGCAATACCGATTTATACAAAAGTTTCACATTTATTTCACATTCTTTCGTTAAGAAGTTGGTTCATAGTTCTTTAGTCGTTTGTTTCTTCACACTTAGTCCCGTCATTTTAGCAGTACTGCTCTCGCGCACACACACCAACACAATAAGGTGGAGGAAAGGCAGGCGGTGATGATGACCAAAGGCTACTGGGATTTATTACTACATCGACCAAGCCACAAACCTGAGCGGGGCATTTGTGTGGCTCGGGGCTTTACCAGCGAAGTCCGAGTCACGCAGCAGCTAGCATGGCCGTTTACAGGGAGGAGACAGACTAAACATTCAACAGAACTCTAGTTAATACCAGCTTTAGTTATTGAAATAAGCGACCACATGCGGAGAACAAACGGGAGACTGGGTGTACAGGAAGTAAAAGGTCAACCAATAGACAGGAAGTACTATTTAACAGGTGATGGCCGGCGCACAGCCAATCACCATTACAACTACAAGTGTCCGTGCCGGCCTGCAGGCACACTGCCACAAGGTTAAATGGGCCGTCCCACCTTTGCTCTGCCCAACCCCCTCAGAACATGGAACTCAGCAGGAAGGGCCGGGTCGGTACTTGGATGGGAGACCGTTTGGGAAACACCAGGAAGCCTGGGGTGAATGTAGTGAGTGATTGGTGGTGGTCGGAGGGGCAGATGGCACAGACTGGTTGCCTCGCTTCTGTCAGTCTACCCTAGGGCAGCTGTGGCTACAACAGTAGCTTACTACCACCGAGTGTGGCGTGAATGAATAATGACGACAGTGTAGCACTTAGAGAAACTTGGTAATACAGGCTTGTAAAGCGCAATACAAGTGTAAGGCATTATTGTTATTATTATAATCATTATTATTATTATTATTATCATTATTATTAAATGAACATGTCTTCAGATCCTTCTTAAAAGAGTCAACAGAATCAGCCAGACGCAGAGACGAGTTCCACAGTCTGAAAAGATGTCTATTCATGCTCTCCGGCATGGCAAAGGTGCGAGTACAGTCTGGGAAGGAGCACGGTGCGGATGTGGTGCTGCAGGTTGAAGATGGTGGTGAAGTAGGCCTGGCAGTCCTGTCGGGGGCACACCAGGACGGGCTTATGGGAGGCGTGGAGGCGCTTGTGTCTGCGAAGCATGTCCGACTTCTTAAACTCCTCCTTGCAGTGTTTGCATGTGAATGTGGCTGGGTGTTTTCCACAGTCTGCGGCACGGTGGCACAGCGGTTAGCGCTCGTGCTTCACAGCTAGAAGGTCCGGGTTCGATTCCCACCTGGACGGGGCCTTTCTGTGTGGAGTTTGCATGTTCTCCCCGTGTCTGTGTAGGTTTCCTCCGGGTACTCCAGTTTCCCCTACCACTAAAAACATGTACAATAGGCCAGGATGAATGAGAGTGTGTTTGAGAGTGCGCATGGGGGACGACGGATGGAAATTAGCCCAAGGCTACAATCCGGTGTGGCTTGTTCATTAACTTGCACTGTCCCGACCTAATAAACCAATAAATAAATAAATGAAAAGACAGTTCCTCTCGGGTCTTATAACCAGTCTTGAGGACCTCAGACAGGTTCTGGCCAGAGGACCGGAGAGTGAGGCCAGAGCAGGGTCCTGATGTTCTGTGGGGCCGGACCATTTAAGGCTCTGGACGTCGGCACTAAAACCTTAAAATAAATCCTAAACTTGGAGCCAATGGAGAGCCGACATGAGGAGCAGAAACATTTGCAGTTTGTTCAGAGCAGACGTATTCAGACAGGGAAAGGCAGAGCTGCAATAGTCAAGTCTGATATGAAAGCATGAATTATCATTTCCAGCTCCTCCACAACCACGGTCGGATGTGTTTGTGTAAAATGTGCGGCTGTTCTTAGTTATTTCATTGAGGTCAAAGCCATATTGATCAGTGAGTAGAAAGGTTTCCCGCTCTGTTGTTTCTAAAGGCTTTATTGACCTCGGCCCCTCCTCCTCCTCGCTCTCCAAACACTCTAATGAAAAATAAATCTGCACAGAGGCAGACAGGACAATATTCCAGCGTCTGAGAGCGTGCCAAAAGCAGCTCCTTTTATCTGAGGGAGTTCAGCACGTGGGCCGAGCGCGGGGGGGCGGCTCAGGCCCTGGATCACACAGAGAATGTGGGAACTAATTAAAAGCAAATGTCCAAGTCTTATTACAAGCAAACTGGAACATCCTGTTGAAAGAGCGGGACAAATTAGATTAGGAAGAAACAGAACATGAACTGAGGGGATTATAGATGCTTCGAGAGACAGACACTGATATAAAAACATTAAATCCATGATTCCCTTTCCTTCACACATGTTCCCAGTGCAGGGTTTAGTTCTGAAAGTAAAATGTGGAGTCGGACCCGCTCATGCTCTGCTGCTTGTGACTCTGGTGTTATTGTATTTTGTTGACGAGACGTTTGACAGAGATCCTTGTTGCAGTGAAGAGGCTCACGCTGCGACTAGAGTTTCCAAAATATCAGACTCTGCCTGATGTCGGTCGCAGCTCGTCCATGTGACGGGGATCGTGTGGCAGATTGTAATAACGGCGTAACAAAGGCATTATGTGGTTTGTAAAATGTATTTACAAAACCCTGATGTTCCCAGCATCCGAAAAAAAGAGAAAAGCAAAGGGTTTATACCCACTAGCCCCTCCCTCAGCCAATAGATACAGACGGCATCGCGTCATAGAAGAGGGCGTGGCCTCGCTGAGGGGAAAATACAATCTTTTGGTAATCAGAATCAGAATCAGAATCAGAACAGGTTTTATTGCCATTGTTGAGAACAGGTTCACAAACTAGGAATTTTCTTGATGCGGACGTGCGACATAAAACATATAACACAGAATTTAGATAAAAATGAGCTATAAAACTTTAAACTATAAGGCTTTAGGGGCATAAAGAATATTAATAAATAAGATAAAAATAAAAAGTTAAATATGGTAAGACGACAACAATTGACATAGAACAGCAGCGGGATTATATTTACAGATGTGTATGTGTAAAGTAAGTGAATAAAGTGATATAAAGTGATATAAAGTGATATTAAGTGATATTAAGTGATAAGTGATAGCAGCTGATCTAAGTGTGGACACACCACAGTGACAGAGCAGACACATCCATGAGTCTGTAACTGAGTTATTGGGTCTGGTTTTCGTTCATGAGTCTGATGGATGGACCGTAGCCTCCTGCCTGAGGGGAGAGGGGTGAAGGGTCAGCTGCTGTGACCCGACCCACACGCCTCCGGGTCCTGGAGAGATGGAGCTCACAGCCAATCACCTTCTCAGCAGCTGCACAACGCGCTGCAGTCGGTGCCTGTCCCGTTCTGTAGCGCCGGGGAACCACACAGTGATGGAGGAGGAGAGGATGGACCACACGGAACGCAAGACGAGGAAAAGTCCTTGTTTCTTCTCATCAGCAGCGCGAGCTCGTCCATCTTCCATCAGGAATACGCCAGGTAAAGGAGCGGGGCACCCACGTCTGCGAGTGCGAACGAGGGCCCCCGCACGCTTTTTCACTCCGGCAGCGTTTCACTCTTTTGGTCAAAAAGACCAAATCCACGGCTGTTGCCAAACAAACTGGCGGTAAGTCCGTAGGGGAGATTGACCTGATGTTCAGCAACTCTTCACGGGTGTAAGAACACGCGGACACACAGTTAATGCACAAAAATAGACACAACCTAGCGCACGAAAGCACCATGGCGGCCTTCCTCGGCGCCATCTTGGTTTGTGAAACATGACTTTCTCTCTTTTTAGCCGTTTTCTGGTGGAATATGAACTTATTGATCACATTAGTCAAGTCTAAATCGGGCCCATATGAATGTTTATTCACAGCAGATTGTTCAGTAGAAGCGAAAAAACGGCAGTCATAGTTAGCACTAGCTACCCATTAGCATTAGCGTGATGCTAACATGAAGCATCATGTTAGCATTCTCTGTTATTTATGTATCTATGGGCTGTTGAACCACTTTGCTCCTCCCCATGTCTTTGTGTCTTTATTTAGTAGAAAACTATATTTATAATTCAGCATTTGTTAAAGTAGTTTTTGAATAATTAGAGAAAGTTTAGATTTTCTCCACTTTGTTTTCCCTCTTAACTGTTTTCAAACATGACCTTATATGGGCGTGTCCAGAGATGCCGTCTGTATCTGTAGGCGGCGTTCATGTTATAGAATGTGATGTCATAATGTCAGGTGGAGGCGGGGCCAATACGACTCTATGGAGAAATACAGTTTGTGTAAGAAATCTCCCAAAATGAAAATGAACAAATGTTTTCCTCATCAGTATCAAACAGTGATTCACAAACCTGACATTGTTTTTATGTCTGAAAGTCCTTCTACTGACCAACATCACGCTCATGTTTTTGAATATTGTCTCCACTTTCGGACGCCTTTATGAGGAAATAATTGGACATTGGTTCATTTGTGTGGACAGAGGAGACGATGAACTTTGTGTGGATTCTTCCAGTAATGACTGAGATATTAACCAAAAACTAAGACAAAGAAATCCGCAATTCGCCAGTTACTACAGTTACCACAGTTACTACAGTTACCACAGTTACTACAGTTACCACAGTTACCACAGTTACCACAGTTACCACAGTTACCACAGTTACCACAGTTACTGTCATGGAATTTTCAGTTGCTCCGCCTCAATGTTTAACTACGGGCTGTTCAGAATGTGATGTCACGTGACCGCAGCCTATTAATAAAAAAAGTGATTTTCTTCAGTAAATTTGTTCGTATAAAAAAAGACTACAGTATTTTCCGCACTATAAGCCGCAGCCGCCGCCCTGGTGCCTCGTTGATGAGCCTCTCCCGGCAGCACATTGTTCAAGCACCCATTTGCAAACTCGTTCCTCTGGCTGTGGCCATCGAGCTTTTAGCCCGCGATTAGCTCTTTTGGTTTTCTTCACTGCAGTAAGAGTCACCTCCGCTTTTCACCGGTCCAACTTATGTTTTGTGCTTATGTGAACTTATGATGAAACTTATGTTGACTGTTGTTGGCAGCGAACTGAAACCTGGAGAAATAAAACAACTTAAACTATGATCGCCGACTCCTGGTGGTTTGTGGCTCCAGTATGAACTTTAATATCCTACAGTGGCAAACTGTGGGACAAACCTCCAACGCCATCCTCACTGTATAACCTAAGAGCTGCCATTTTCAGCTACAGCCGAGGATTTTCCCCATGATAAGTGATCGTGTGTCACAGTTGGCTAAAATCACACACACAATAAATCATGTCGTGTGTGCTCAGCTTTAGATAGTCGACTAAATCTTAGCTATAAATGAAAATATATTGTCAACATGAACACTGGCTGCAACCTTCAAATAGAGCTGTGGTCTACGAGATCATATCGAAATGGCTGCTTGGAAGATTTGCAAATGTACAATATCCAGTTTTCTCCAATGTCAAGAAATGTGGAAAACATGTGGAAGAAAAGGAGGGGATTAGAAGAAACACTGGGGGAACATGGATACAAAATAGGGATGAATTGGGGAAAACATTGGAGAAAATAGTTTTTAAAAAATGGAGGGTAGATAAAAATGGGGAAAAATAGGAATATTTTAGAAAATTAATAAAATATGAATTTGATCAAAAAAATTATATTTAGCAAAAAAAAAAATATATGTGAAACAAAAAAAATTGAGGAAAACCTGGGAGAACATTTAAAAAATAATTGAAGGAAATATTGAGATATTCAAAACATCAAAAACCACTGACAGAACAATCTTAACCAACATTATTATAGTGGAATGATAGAAATGAGAAACATGATACATTTGAAGATACTTTTGAGAAAGCTATTGTCATTGTTATGGTGATAATATGTTATGAATTATTAATGCTGTTAATAATTGTATTTTGAATATGGGGTACTTCAGCCTACTCCTTTTGAGTTATTTATTTTTATTGGTTTTGTGTGAAAATAAATATACTGATGTAAATATTGTAAATAATAGCTTATTATAAATAATAGCTCAAATAAATAAATCAATTCATGTTTTGTCCAGCCCTTTACCTGCACCAAGTGGCTTCATGTTCCGTGTGACAGAAAAGCGCAGACACTGTAATGATCTATGTTAGGCACTTTATTGATTAGTGTTAGTCCACAGTACAGATGTTTCAGGACAGGGGTATGTGCTAAAAACATGAGCTTTATGTTTCCTTTGGCAGTATAAAAACAGGCTTTGATGAGTTAGAGAGGAGAGTGTGCCGTCTACGTCCAGTCCTGCTGAATTCATCACACGGTACAATATCAAAGTACAAAGCTATGAAAAAAACATTTAAAGTAAAAGGCACGAGTCAACGAGCTACACCACTCCGTCAGGGCGGAGGCGGGACCCGGGCCACGCCCGCCGCTCTGTGGAGTTCCTCTCTGAGCAGGACTCAAACAAACCTGTAATCCCCGGTCTGCTTTTGACACTTTCATTTCTTTGTTTACCGGTAGAACCTAAACCTTTTCTCCAGACGGTGCCCGAGCTGTGAAGCCACTTTGTCCAAGACACACTGAATGAAACGCTTCACAATTAAACTGTGGGAATGAAGCGACACTGTTCATAGGCCACATTCAGTTTGGACATATTTTAGTTTAGTCAAATATTTATATTCATATTTATAATATTCATTATAATCCTATTTAATCAGGCTCCTTCATGAACAAAGCTCCTTTGGCAGTGAATCGAAATGATCGAACTGTCATTGGGAGTTTGGATGATTTTAATCTCTTCTAGTCTTATTTTAGTCAAAGAAAATATCTTTAGTCATAGTTTTAGTCTCAGACAACTTTAATTTAGTTTTAGTCTAATTTTAGTCAGCAAAGAAAATGACGAAATATTTTAGTGAATGAAATGGTGCAGGTTTTATTACTGTGTTTCTTCTCCGTATTACTCTCAAGATAATGGAAGCCCGTTTCCGCCATGTGGAAAAAAAAAGACCAGGAAGTAGAAAGCACGAGATTTAAAGGCTTTGTTTAAAACACAGAATCTCAAGTTTAAAACATGAAATTATGTGTTTTAAACCATATGAGCGATTCAAACTGCGCTTATGCTGATCCGGCTGTCCAGATACGTTTCCCCTTTTCCCACTAGAGGGCAGCATTCACACAGTGACAGAAAGTGATACGAGTGACAGAATACTGCATGGACCTGGTCACATGGAAGTGGGTTTGAACACGGCCTGTGGAGCAGACGTGAAGTTAAACAGAAGTGACTGAAGTGGCCGTTCACTGATGTTTAACCAATCACACGTCACGAGAGTCATAGCAACCAATCAGCTTCACCCTGCCCACTAACCTTAAAGACAGTGGGCGGGGCCTAATCTGAATACATCTCTGATTGGATGATGTCAGCATCGTTGAGTGTTCAGTTTCAGTCTGACATTACGGTTTCAAAGTTGTAAAGACACAATTACAACTCTAGAAAACTCATCATTTCAAGTTTTGAAAGTCGTATTTTTGTGTTTTAAACAAAGAATTATGACTTTAAATCTTCCTGTTGGGCTTTTATTTTTATCACACGGCGGAAACCGGCTTCAATACAAACGAGACCGATCTGTAGACAGCACAACGCTCTCTGTTTGGGGAAATAAACACGGATTAAAACACGTTAAAGGCACTAAACTGGATTTCTTAAACACTGAAAGAGAAGCCACTAAATCATAATGTTACTCGTGTCCAAACTCATTCCTAACTTTCCAAACACATCTGTAGCATCACCGTTTATAAGCAGCTGTTACAATTTACAGGGTCACTTTATAATTAGATGCCCAGTGTTTTCCCACAAAGGTCTGAGTTTACAAGATACTAAAGGAGACAAAGTGAAGCTAACGGAGCCGAGACATGAATGACCTCATCAGTACCTTAGACTCCATATCTATATTTTTCCTTTTTATTGATCATAAACTCTTTGAAATGGACGTCTCTAAATATAACTGACCCTAACAGATTGAATCACTTGTTTGATTTAAAGTCCTGTATTTCCACAGAGCAGCGGCCGCGTGCCCCGAGCCGCCTGAACGCCTCACAGGACTCCCGTATCAGCTTGGCCTGCCAAGTCTGACCACTAGAGGGCGCTCCGGTTTCAACCAACAGGAACCAGAGCCACAGCAAAGTCAAGCACACGCTTCACTCACGCCAGAGGAGGAGAGACAGGAGAGACAGGAGAGGAGAGACAGGAGAGGAGAGACAGGAGAGACAGGAGAGACAGGAGAGACAGGAGAGGAGAGACAGGAGAGACAGGAGAGGAGGAGAGACAGGAGAGGAGAGACAGGACAGACAGGAGAGGAGAGACAGGAGAGACAGGAGAGGAGAGACAGGAGAGACAGGAGAGACAGGAGAGACAGGAGAGGAGAGACAGGAGAGGAGAGACAGGAGAGACAGAGGAGGAGAGACAGGAGAGACAGAGGAGGAGAGAGTCCAGCAGAGGAGCAGAGCCGAGGTTCAGCTCGAATGTTAAAGCAGAGATTGTAAAATGTTAAATATGATTGTGTTTTGATTGTGTTTTCTATGATTTGGTGAAATGTGCAGTTACAGTGTAACTCCTGAGCAGAGATGCACCGATCCAGCGTTTGTGCTTCTGATACGATAAATATCCTCAGGTAAAGATTAACGTTTCAGTTTCCATCGTTACGACACGGTTCACTCCCGCTTTAGTCCCGCTTTAGTCCCGCTTTAGGCCCGCTTTAGGCCCGCTCTAGTCCCGCTTTAGGCCCGCTTTAGTCCCGCTTTAGGCCCACTCTAGGCCCGCTTTGATTTGATCTGGATGGACTCAGAAGAGTTGGTTCTTAGCATGAAAAGAGTTTAGGAAAAGTCAGATAAAATGAGCTGATTATTACAAATAATAAACTCCGATAACCACTCGGCCGCTCCAGCAGAGGCCATTTGATTTTCTTACTTTAGATCAGTGGTTCCCAAAGTGGGGCCCCAAAGCTAGTCTACAAAACAAAGATAAAGATACGACTTTAAAGTGATAGTCTGTAAGTCCTCCCTCTTTGAGCAGAAAGCTCTTGTTATGCCGGTGTCTTTCCAACGTCCCGGGTGAATAAACTCGTATGTAACAACACGGCTAATGCTACAACTGTTAGCTCATACGACGCTAACGTTACATGAAAGTTTCTCTAAACCAGATATAATTAAAACATGTGACATAACGTTTACAAGTTGTAGTTACATGTTTGAGCGGCTCCGAGGCTTTAATCAAGTGGGAGGTGGGAAATTTACCAGGAACAAACCATTATTCTGCAAACTGAGGAGAGCAACAGAATGTAAACAATCAAGCTCCTCCCCTCCCTCCTAATGCCTCGTGTGAAAGCTACAAACCGCACAAATGATGTCGCCGCGTTTAAGTCACGCATTTTTGTCTCGTTTTTAGCATTTGTTGTTGCTCTCTTCATCGCTTTTTAGACGTGTTTTTATTGCGTTATTTGTGGGTCACTTTCTGGTTGCATTTTCATCCTCGTTTCGACGGTTTGTTCAGGAAGCGTTTAGATTTGGGTGACGCTAAACTGGACAAAATGTGGGGGTTAAGAGGTTAAGTTCATAAATACATCAAATCCAGTGTTGTGAATTCACCACCGCAGTGTGTCGCGACCCCCACGTTGGGAACCCCTGCTTTAGCTGAGCCAATAGCTTCTGTCCCAGTCTTAGCATTAGCATCCTTCTGCTAGCCACGCAGGCCCAGAGCTTCATAATGACAAACAGCAGGTCCAAATTCACTGAGGTTTAGTCGGTGAACGGTGAGAGCCAAAACTGGTATCGGATCAGTATCGGATCGGTATCGGATCGGTATCGGATCGGTGCATCCCTACACATAACCAGATATATACAGTATGTGAAGCCGACAGCAGCACAGATGGAACTGCGCTTTATGAACGGTTTTCCTAAAACAAGCATCAGACGCATTTCAGACACGCTGGAGCTCCAGAGGAGACGTTTGCAAATGTTCCAAAGCAGAAAAACGTTGATGATTTGGACCTTTACACGGAGGTGAGACGGCCGAGTGGGAATGTGACTTTGAGCAGAACCACTCCATGAAAACGACGGTGAAATCTGAAGGTGACTCTTGTGTCCACACGTGTCCGCACACGCACACACACACACAGGCAGCTTGAAGAGGGTGAACTCCAGCAGGTTTTGCAGCTTGAAAAGTCTGTTTTGGTTCGAGCTTCAGCAAACGAACTCCTGCCTCATGCGGATGATCTGCAGCAGCGCCGCCTGGACGTCCTCATCCATGTGGCCCTGGGAGGAAGAGACCGGGCCGTTAAAGGAGTGTAGTCCCAGCCAAGGAGCTCCACAAAGGTGTATTACATTTTTATACAAAGCTGATCTCGCTGAAATGACGATCAAGCTGTTTAAGGCCATTTTAAAAATACTAACTCTTACTGTCACAAACACAACTCTTAATGTGTTTTGAAAGGATGACACTTTGAGCCGGCAATATACGTAGAATCGAATTTTCTGAGATTTGGGTTTTTCTTATAAGCTGTGAGCCATAATCAGCAGCATTATAACAAATAAAGGCGTTATCTCACTTTGCATGTAATGGCCCTCATTTATCAGCACTGCGTACAGAAATGGTGCGTAGGTGTATTTGCGATATACGCCAGAGGGCGCGTGACATTTATGAACCTGTGCTTTCCGCTCAGATCTTATCGTAGCAAGAGCAGCTGATGGTAAATGTCACGGAGAAATCCCAGCGTCATTTGAATGAAACGCCCAAAAATATTCACGTATGAGGAGGCCTCACCCACGGGGTTAACGGCACACACAAAACACGGCAAAGAATAACATTTCTCCAACCAGGAGATGAATAGTTGTTTTTAACACAAATATGATATTTTTGTGCAGGAGGAACATTAACCTTATAGCCAATCCAAGATCACATTTACTAAATAAAAAAGAGGGGAATAAAAGAAATAGGCTAATAATAAAAAGTGACGTTTATTAAATTTTCTTAAGTTATTAAACTTTTGTAAACATTACGAGCTGAGGGGAAAGGGAGAGAGCAGACGCTCAGCGGCGCTGTGACAAAGACATTGAGCTGCACGAGGCTGTAATTAAACCAGATGAACTCCAGTCCAAAGGATTTGTAGAGAGACTTCTATCAGGAGTTTCATCTCTATGGACGAGCTCATTGGCTTGTGAACAGGCCAAAGAGAAACCGGAGAAAATGTAATTAAATTATTTCCCATTTCTCTGCGGCCCGGTACTGGTCCCCGGCCCGGTGGTTGGGGACCACTGATGTACAGCCCCTCCTGACTCGGTGTAGGATCTGAGCACTGTACGCCAGGTGTACGGTGCTCTGATTGATAAATGCCAAAACAGGCGGTGATTTTTCACACACCCACATACGCTCTGATTTCACCGTACGCAAGTTTGATAAATGAGGGTCAATGAGTCAATATCATACAGTATGTTAGTATCACCTTTTAACTTTCTAATTTCCCCAGACTCACCTGTGCTGCGCTGAGGAGATGAGTGCGGTAAATGGAAACCACCTCTCTGTGCTGCCTCTCAGCGTCCTGAAACAGAGGGAGACACACGTGAGCAAAGGGCTGAACCATGTTATTTCCACAAGCTGCGCGGGGGATCGTGGATGAACAGTGTTTCATATCAGCGTTTATGATGCAGCCTGTCTGTTAGCGTTAGCCGTGGCGCTGCTACACTCTCTGATGAAACTCCTGTCTCACCTCCCTCTGGATTCACACGTCTCTGCCTCCACAGAGATGAAGGAGCTGTGAGGAAAGACCTTTAGAACCTAAAGGAGCTTATGTTTGGGATAAAGAGAAGAACTTATCTGACAACCACCGACCAAAACACAATTAACATGCAAATAGCAAGAATACACTTATATAAATGTGGGCTATTTTGAATTATATTTCCTATGGTTATAAAGGACTTAAAGCTGGGGTACCTGACTGTTGTTGCAGAGTAAATGTATGTTTGCCTCCTACAAAGCAAAAAACAGAGCTTGTTGCATCGTCTGCACCTGAACGTTTATCGAGCGATGGAAGATTGAAGTAGAATCTAAACTAGTGCCATTTATGTTTGGGGGGTGGGCTCCCCTTTTTCACTTTGCCAAAGCTGTACACGGGCCTGAAACGTGCATATAATTCATTTGGATGTGCAGGAGGGATTGTGAAAGCTAGAAACGAGTTTGGGCCACAACTAAAAATGTCGCATTTTGAACAGGAAAAACCAGGTACCCCAGCTTTAAAAGTAAGCAATAAGTGAGTTGTAAATATTTCATGAGCAATAACATTGTCTCAGTTTAGGCTGTATTTTAGTTACTGTATGTGCAACAAAACGTTACTAACGGGAAATTAAAATCACATCATTGATTTTTGGCTGAATGGTTACGAGGAGCAGCAGCGTCACGGGCCTGGAGTTCCACACGTCTGCTCCAGAGCGAGAACATTAGTTCAGATCTGAGTTCCACACGTCTGCTCCAGAGCGAGAACATTAGTTCAGATCTGAGTTCCACACGTCTGCTCCAGAGCGAGAACATTAGTTCAGATCTGAGTTCCACACGTCTGCTCCAGAGCGAGAACATTAGTTCTGGCGTGTGGGGAAAGCACTTACAGCCAGCTGCTGCTGGAGGCTCTTGACCTGGTTCTGCAGGCTCTCCGTGTGCTGGGTGCTCCTCTTGGGGCGTTGGTGTAGGCCAGCTGGGACAGGCCGTTCAGAGCCTGTTTCAGCCGCTCCACATCTGTCAGCAGCTCCGTGATCTGAAACAACAGGATCAGAGAGTTCTAAAGGTGAATGCTGTTGTACATGTTCACAGTAAACATCCAAACACCGACAGCTACAGGACAACACTCATGTTGGAGTTTGGATGAAAATGGAAGTTATTAAAAAGGTCCTTCTTGTCTATGTTTAGGACTCAGCTGCATGTATGTATTTGATGCCAGCTCTAGGTTTACAATGATTCTATTATTATTCCGCCTTTTTGATCTGGTCTTGGAGAGCTATTTTGTTTTAATGAAATCCCATCACTCCATTTGGTACTGGCTCCACTGAAACATTCTGGTTTAGAGACGGGTCTACAAGGTCTAGAAATGTGGAAAAATAAGGGGAAAGTGGAGAAAACAGGGGCTAAATTTAGGGGAAAACAGGGCTGAAAAATTCAGGGAAATTTAGAAAAAAGAAAGGGGAAAATGTATTTGCCCTTTTGTCGTCTGTCCAGGACATTTATCTTTTAAATCAACAAAAAATGGTCACATTTATATAGCGCCTTTCTAGCTGCTTTAGGCACCCAAAGCGCTTTACATCAATGAACCAGTCTTCCATTCACACTCTCATTCATACGCCAGTGTACGCAGACACTGGAGGTGTGGTGGGTGAAGTGTCTTGCCCAAGGACACAACGACAGTGTGCACCTGTGGGATTCAAACCGCCGACCCTCCGGTCAGAAGACGACCCGCTGTACTGTCTGCACCACCGTCGCCCAAAGCGATGTATAAAGATGTTTGGCAGCACAGTTTTGCATATTTCTGTTGTCGAGAAAGACCAATAACCTTGGCGTCTTCATTTTGTATTACTGTATTGAATGTCTTACCTTCTTGTCCTTGGCCTCCGTCTGCTGGGCTGAAGCCTGGATCCTCTTCTGCAGCTCCCTGATGGTGTTCAGGCTCTGGTCGTACCTCTCCTTGATCTCCAGGACCTCCTTCTCGATGGCCCGGCCCTTCTCCTGCACCGCGCTCATCTCCGTCTTGGCCTTGCGCTCGTGCTCTCGGGCCAAGGCCGCGTCCTCCCGGGCGTCCTGCACCTCCTCGGACAGCAGCAGGAGCTTCTCCCGCACCCCGGACACCTCCTCCGCCAAACCCTGCTTGTCCTTCTGGAGCTGGTTGATATTCTCGCCCTTGTGCCGCAGCTCCTCCAGGGCTTGCGTCGCTCGCAGGAGTTCCGACTGCAGCGCGGCGATGTCCTCCGTCCTCTGCGCGTTGTTCTCCTCCTCCTCCTTCAGCGCCAGCTTCAGAGTCTCCACCTCGGCTTCCAGACTCTCCTTGCTGCTTAAAACCTGCTGCTGCTCCTCCTTCCCTCTTGGAGATCCCTCTGAAGGACGCAGACCTTCTGTGCTTCGTCCTGCTGGGCCTCCCTCGCCTTCTTGCAGTCGGCTTGCTCTTGCCGTAGCGTTTCGTTGAGCGCTTTGAGCTCGCCGTCGTAGTTGGCGATGCGCGTGAGCTCCGACTTCAGCCGCTGCTGCAGGTTTTCCATCTGCTCTTTGCTGTTGGCGCTTTCCTGCTGCAGCTCCGCCTTTTCACGCTTCGCCTCGTCGCGTTGCTCCTCCGTTTCCTGTAACTTGGCGGTGAGTTCTCGGAGTTTGCCGTTGTACTCCTGCTCCAGCTGTTTCTGCTTCTCCGTGCTAACCAAGTCCAGTCTCTGGTGAGCCGACTCCATCTGCGTCTTCAGCTGCTCCCGCTCGCGTTTGACGCACTCGCCGCTCGTCTTTTCCTCGTCGTACTTGTCTTCCGTCTCTCGCAGTTTCTCTGAGAGTTCCTCCAGCTGCTTCTCGTACGCCCGCTCCTTCTCCTCCAGGGCGCTCCTCGGGACAAACTTCACCTGGATCGCCTCTTGAATGGTGTCCAGTTCTCGTTTCTGCATCTCCAGCTCCTGCGTTAGCTTTCTGGTGTCCTCCTGCGCCGACACGTACATCTCCGACGCCCTGTTGGCCCGGTTCTCCGCCTCCACCGCCGCTTTCTTCAAGCCGTCCGCCACCGCGTTGTGCTCGCTCTCGCTGACGTAGCCCCTCGACATCTCCAGCCTGACTCTCTCCAACTCGCCTTTCAACTTGTCGTTTCCTTCCGTCACCTTCTGCAGCTCTTCTCTGTGCTTGTTCCTCGCGGCCTCCAGCTCGGAGACGTGAGCCTTCAGACGCTGGATGGTGGTGGTTAGCTCCGTCTCGGTTCGCTCCACCTGCCGCCTCGGTACGTAGTCTCCGTCCATGCTCTTCTGCAGCGCCTGGCTCTGCGCGCTGAGCCGGGCGCACTCCTCATCCCTCTCCGAGCATCTTCTCCGCAGCAGCTCCAGCTGTTCGGCCAAATGATCCTTCTGGGCCTTCAGCTCGTCCACCTGGCTGACGTGCTGCTGCTTGGTGTCCTGCAGGTTGTGGAGGTTGTCCTTCAGGGTGGACTTCTCGGTCTGCAGCTGCTGGACTTGGGCCTCCGCTTTCCCGTAGCGCTCGCTGGCTTCCACCAGTTTGTCCTCGAGCTCCTCCAGAGCCTGGACCATGCTGTGCCGGGCCTCGTCGTGCAGCTGCACGGGGATGAAGTCCGTCTTCATCCGGCAGTTCAGTTTCTCCAGCTGCTCGCGGAGAAGGTCACGCTCCTCCTCGCTCTCCTCCACCTGGACAAAATGACAAGAAAAAAATCACCTTCAGCAAATCTGTGCTAAACATCAAGTCAATCTTCAAAATGTTTGTAATACTGTGACTGATACTTTTTATAATAGTTTGAGCTCAAAAGACTCGTTTTATTTCTGTCATTCCTTGATTGTTTTGGCTGAAAAAGTGGGCGTGGCAGTTCGGCAGCACGTCTTGTGGAGAATGAAATGTCAGAACTCAGAACTTTGCCTCAAGAACAAGAACAAAGTTCTCGCGTCTTGTGGAGAATGAACAGGCCTTTAGCCTATGTATTTGATTTTTAAAAAGGCATGTAATGCACAACAATACAAAACATTTGTTTGAAAAGAAGTGTAGCCTTATTTAGTCCCACCCCCTTTTCCTGGAAACTTTCAATGGGAACTTTAGCTCGGAAATGTTCAAAAATTAAAAAGTGTCAAAACGCTTGAATAAACATATTTTAGTTCCTCAATAATTATGTTATGAAGCATAAAACATCTTCAGATAAGATAGGACTTTCTTTCTCACCATGGAGAAATTCGATGTCACACTCTGATTTTAAAACGAGGCTGTATTTGTAGAGCAGACCCACCTCCAGGATGAGCTCTGTGATTTCGATTACAAGGCTGTATATGTAGAGCAGACCCACCTCCAGGATGAGCTCTGTGATTTCGATTACAAGGCTGTATTTGTAGAGCAGACCCACCTCCAGGATGAGCTCTGTGATTTCGATTACAAGGCTGTATTTGTAGAGCAGACCCACCTCCAGGATGAGCTCTGTGATTTCGATTACAAGGCTGTATTTGTAGAGCAGACCCACCTCCAGGGTGAGCTCTGTGATTTCGATTACAAGGCTGTATTTGTAGAGCAGACCCACCTCCAGGATGAGCGCCTGGCTCTTGGCCGTCACCTCCAGCAGCCTCTTCTTCAGCGACGTGTTCTGCTCCTCCAGCCCGGCCCGGATCTTCAGCTCCTCCTCCGAGCTCTGGCTGGACGGACTGTCCACCTTCCTGTGCAGGTCGGACACCTCCTCCAGCACGCGGTCATAGTCCTCCCGGAGCTCGGCCAGCTGCCGCTCCTTCTCGTCCACCGCGTTGGTCAGCAGGTTCTTCATGTTATCGAACTTCTCTGCAGGGACCGTGTGGCCTGTTCAGAGAAAACAAGGCAATGGTCAATAACGCTCTGGAATATAGCCATGATGATGATAGGACCGCATATATTTGACCAACAACTTGTGTTACGAGCTTTGAGCCTGATGTAGGGTGAAAAGGGAAGGAGGAGGAGGAGGAAAAGAAGGACAAGAAGAAGGAGGAGGACAGAAGAAAGAAGAGAAGAATTGCCTGGCTCTGCCGTACTATTCCCTGTCCATGAACTGAATATAAACTGACGAGAGACTCCTTCATCCATGATTAGTTTTGGCTGATGTTAATGTTAATTGAACGTAACCGTGTCAATTCTCTGTGACGGTCGTGATTGGTTCGGCCTCAGCCGCCAATCAGCAACTTGTTTACTGTGTATGTCCAGACCCGCCTTCTTTCACACAGAAAAGACGTGGGTGTGGTTTATCAGGATAGAAGGAGGAGGAGGAAGGGTGGGGAGAAGAAAATTCCATTTGATTATGTTGCTGTGTTGGCAAAAAAAAAAAAACTGTTTAAAATGCTTCTCGGTCAGATGGAAGAACGCCATGACTGCAATAAACTGTGGCTTCTTGCAACATGAATATAGCGTTTCCTCATATCGTGATAGTAGATATAGTAGTATATATTTGGGTGATAATAATAGTGATAATAGTTTGAAGTTTCCTCATGTCGTGATAGTAATTAAGTGATAATAATCGTGATAATAATGTGGTTATAATAATGCATTCGATAATAATTGTGATAATGGCGGATACCTTGCCGGGCCTTGCTCTCCTTCAGTTGACTCTCCATCGTGATAATAATCATGATAATAATGGTGATAATAAGGGTGATAATAATGGTGATAATGGTGATAATGGCGGATACCTTGCCGGCCTTGCTCTCCTTCAGTTGACTCTCCATGGTCAGCAGCGTCCCGGCGAGCTCGTCCCTCTCAGCGTTCACGGTTCCCAGCTCTCGGTTGAGTCGCTCCGCCTCCGCCGCCAGCTGACTCTCGCTGCACTTGTACTCCTCCAGGGCCTTCTCGCTCTGCTTGAGGCGGTTCCGGACCCGTCCCACCTCGGCCGACGCGCCCTCGTACTTGGCTTTGACGTCCTGCAGCTGGGCGCGCAGTTCGTCGTTGGCCTGGCCGCCCAGATGTTCCTTCACGGCCACCACGTGGGCCTGGAGCTGCTTGACTTTGCACTCGGACTCCAGCATCCTCTTCTGGACGTCTCCCAGGGCGTCCTCCAGCTGCTGGATCTGCTGGTCGGCCTGTTTCTGGATGCTGTCGCGGCTCTGGGCCAGGTCCTGACACTCCCGGTTCTTACGGTTGAGGGCGGCCTGGAGCCTGGCCATCGTCTCCTCCGACTCCTGCTGTTTCCTCCTGAGCAGCTCCAGCTCTGACGGAGCCGCCGGGGCCCCCGAGCGCGACACCGAGGTACTCTGGACCTGAGCAGAGGAACCAAGAGTGAGTACTGCAGAACCTTTGTGTGCAGAGCTACAGGGACAGTTTAATGTGAACAATGAAGCTACAGGGACGATGGAATCATCTCCAAAAGCCATGAGGTCTCTTAACCCCCACCTGAACGAGCACATAAAAGCATCAGAACAAGCGTCAAATTAGCGACGAAAACGAGGATGAAAACGCAACACAAATGTGACAAAAAATGTAAAAAAAAAAAAACTATGAAAAAAAATCAACAAAAAAGACAAAAAAAGGGATGAAAAAGCGATAAAAACATGACAATAAAGACGCCAAAAATGTGACATAAACGTGGCGGTAATTTGACAAACGTTTTTGATCACTTTTGTAGGTCTTAGCTTTCAAATGAGGCATTACACTGTTGCTCTCCAGTCGAGCAGCTTTTCATATTTGGGTAAAGCATTGGAGACAAAGCGCTCGATTCAGGCGGGGGTAAGAGGTTAATCCCTGGGGGTGGATCTGTCATCCTTCAGTAGTAGTAGTAGTTTATTTGAGCAATTTAGATTCTTCATTTACATCAGGGGTGTCCAAAGTGCGGCCTGGGGGCCAAACGCGGCCCTAAGACCACTTTTTGGTGGCCCCCTGCCTTCTTGCTCAATCAGTCAACATCATCAGAGATGGTTTTTATTTGAAATGTAATAATTCTACACAATTCTAACCTAACATCAGAGCTGGCATGAAGGTTTTAAGCATAAATAAAGGTGTGGGGCACAATTTAAAGCTCTGCTAGTCAAAGGTTTGGTGGCACTAACCACTGATCTGTGGCCCTTCACCTCATGTACGCTTCGATATGCGGCCCCCCCATGATCATCACACAACTCAAAAAGAGTCGGCTGAAGCAAGAAAGCTTATAAGTGCCTGCCCCATATTCAAAAGTGATTTACTTTCATGCATTTCAGAATAATATGCAAGTGAACACAAAATATGGTAATTTATCCTTTCAATAGAAAAAGTCTGAACATATACATGACCTGTATGTCCGGCTGCAGGAAACCCCAATGGGGTAATAATAACGGGGGTATTAGCAGCATCTCGTGACATAACGTTATACATTGCCGAGTTATCCAGGCACAAAACACTTTGTTTGTATTGCAGGTAGAACAAAGAATTTATATAATTTCAAACAAATTCTGAAGGAAAACCGAACACCATCTGTGAAAAAGCTTAAAAAGAAACGGCTTCTACAAACGGTCATGATCCTAATAAAACAGCTACAACATCATGAGCTGCAGTCTGAAGGTTTTGCCGTGGCTTTCACAGACTCCTGACCTAAACATCATTGAAGATCTGTGGATAAACCTCCAAAGAGCAGCATGTGACGGACCAGAAACCTCTGAGATCTGGAAGACTTATGTAAAGAGGGACGAGGCTAAGACCCTCAGCTCATAGAAAAGCCTGTAAAGCTGTGATACTCTGCAGTTAACTCTGCAGGTGCCCAAACCTTTGCTCTGGAATCTTTTACATTAATATTATTTGAAAATGTAAATGATGGAAAAGAGTTCGTCGGTTCTCACCTGCTCACAGTCCAGACTGTAGGCTTTCTTCATCATGTTCTCTTTCCCTGTTTCAACACAAACCATTAAAAATCACTTCAAAAGACCAGTCAAGTCTGCTTTAAACTCACCTTTGATGACGGACTGGCCAGGATAGCCTTCCTGAAAACCACACACGTTAGACTTTAATATTCTTTAATATTCAGACGGATATAAAGCACTGGAGGAACTCACCATCGGGTTCTTCAGCTGCACTTTGACCGTCTCCAGGCCTCGGAAACCGTCGTCTTTGGGTGATTTCGGCAAATCCTTCTGACCCAGACGGGAAAAAGACACAATTAAGAGGAGACTAACCCAGATCTACTTTGAAATGACTTATGGGAGACATAAAGAAAACATATGTATTTGTTCTTATAGCGTTATAAACACAGTCTGACAGAGAACTCTCCTGAAACGTACCTCCTTCATCGCCTCGTCCACCTTTTCCTGCGGCACAAACAATAAGGATCAAACATCACGTGACATTTCATCAGGAAACATTTAGATTTTAACCAGTGTTACAGTAAGAGTACATTACACTGGCTTTAACGTTAACATACAGTTCATTTCCGTTACATTTTCATGGTCACATTGTTGTGTCTGAGAAAAGGGTTTTAAAAGAGCACAGAACTATTCAGCAATTAGCCAGAGATCCTTTGTATCAGAGACAATTTAAAAACTGAAATTATGAGAAGCAGTGAGTATGTTCATGCGTGCAGTATATGAGAGAGAGGCTGATTCTGAAACCATTAAATTGTAGCCTCTAAGTGCTAACACTAGCAACTCATCCTGAACCTTTCATGGGCTGAACTGTTCGATCTCTATGCAGTTAGTGAACTAGAGCTTCAGCAGCATTTGCCCAATTCCACCGTCCTTACCCAGGGTCCGTGCAGTAAAGTGAAGATATCACTGCGCGGATGCCGAATTACTCCTGGTATTATTACGCCTTACAATATAGTTCACCTTTTTATCCGCTTAGAAAATTGTTTAATTTTGTGTAATTATACTTTATAGTTTAACGGTTTCAGACGCAGCCTGAGGCCCCGTCCGAAACAGTAAGAGGTCTTACACTAAACCGGATGTGCGTCAGCGTCCGCCATGATAAGAAGCGTCCGAATTGGGCTGTCGGTTAGGAAGGAGTTAGGGAAAGGAGCCTGTATGCTAACTATCATAGCTACTTTAGCATAGGGACCTCTGATGGTCCCTTACTGGCGATTAGGAGCCATGTGAGTGCCGAAAAGCCGAAAGGAAATGGCGCAAGTCAAAGCTCCAGGTTCATTGTGAGATATACAAAGAAGTGCTTTGTGAGTTCAACCAGATTTTGCGTGGAGAAAGGGAGAAGTACTTCTCTAAAATCATCGCAAACTGTAGAAACAATTCTCGTGTTCTGTTTTCCACAGTAAACAGATTAACTAACCCTCCAGTTTCACTGCCTTAGAACTAATCTCTACATCTAAGTGCAATGAGTTTGCAATATTTTTTCATGACAAAGTCCAAGGCATTAAAAATGCCATAATTTCCACAACACAAATACCAACCCTGCCACCAGCTAGACACCTTGAGCTGACACATTTCACACCTGTTACTGACAAAACAATCGAAGAGGTTATCTCCGGTCTGAGTTCATGTACATGCTGCCTTGATGAATTACCCACTAGATTTCTGAAGTCTGTGCTGACCAGCTTGTTACCACAACTTGTTCAGTTAGTTAACATCTCATTTGAGACTGGAGCATTTCCAAAGGCCTTGAAAACCGCGGTCATTAAGCCTCTTCTAAAGAAGAGCAGCCTTGATCCCAAGGTACTGAACAACTACCGGCCCATATCAAACCTACCGTTCTTAGGAAAAGTCCTAGAGAAAGTAATATATCAACAGCTCACTTACTTTCTCCTATCTAACAATGTGTTTGATACTTTCCAGTCAGGATTTAGGCCCCACCACAGCACTGAGACAGCTCTGATCAAGGTGACAAATGATATCCGTATGAACACCAATGCAGGTAAGGTCTCAGTTTTAGTTCTGCTGGACCTGAGCGCTGCCTTTGACACAGTGGACCATGGGATCTTACTTCACAGGTTAGAAAACTGGGTGGGAATCTCTGGTACTGCTCTAAACTGGTTCAAGTCCTATCTCGAGGATAGGACGTACTTTGTCGAAATTGGCAACTGTGTCTCAGACAAAGTTTCCATGACCTGTGGAGTCCCCCAGGGGTCAATCTTGGGACCCCTCTTATTCAACTTGTACATGCTTCCATTGGGTCAGCTAATAAACAGCAACAATGTGTCGTACCACAACTACGCAGATGACACTCAGATCTACGTGTCACTGATACAGGTGAACATGGGCCTGTAGATACACTCTGTCACTGCATCGAACAGATCAGTTTGTGGATGCAAAACAACTTTCTCCAACTAAACTCAGACAAAACTGAGATCATTGTCTTTGGCCCACAGACACAAAGACAAAGTGTTATCAGTCACCTTGAGTCTCTCGCTCTGAAACCAAAAAATCAGGTTAGAAATCTCTGAGTAATCATGGACTCAGACCTGAACTTAAACAGCCACATCAAAGCAATAACATCATCAGCTTTTTACCATCTGAAGAACATTAAGATCAGAGGAATAGTGTGAAAACCAGACTTAGAGAGACTCATCCATGCATTTGTCTCCAGCAGGTTAGACTACTGTAACGGCCTGCTCACTGGCCTTTCTAAACGAGCTGTTAGAGCTGCAGTACATCCAGAACGCTGCTGCTCGAGTCCTGACAAAAACCAGGAAATACGACCACATTAGTCCAGTGCTCCGGTCTCTGCACTGGCTTCCTGTCACTCAGAGAATAGAATTTAAAACAGCTCTGCTTGTGTACAAGTCTTTTCATGGTTTAGCACCAAAGTACATCTCTGACATGTTAGAGCCGTATGAACCATCTCGGGCCCTGAGAACTTCAGGGAGGGGTCTCCTGGTGGTTCCCAGAGTCAATAATAAACACGGTGAGGCTGCGTTTCAGTTTCATGCAGCTAAAATCTGGAACAGTCTTCATGAGGATGTGAGACAGGCCTCAACTCTGACAATGTTCAAATCCAGGCTGAAAACAGCTCCTTTTACCCGTGCATATGAAAACTGAAAGTATTTTATCTGCACTCTTGCCTTTTACTGTCATTGATTAACTTTGTGTTGTTGTTTTATTGATTGATTTTATCTGTTTTCTTGTAATTTCTCTTTCTGCAACTGTGAAGCACTTTGAATTGCCTTGTGTATGAATTGTGCTCTACAAATAAACTTGCCTTGCCTTGCCTTGCCTTGCCATGTGCCATCCCATAAGCCACTGCGCCACATGCCCGCTGATTTGCATACTGTAGCTTTATGAAACAGCCGTTGAGATAAAATAATGCTAAATGGAAATGTGACGGCTCATATGTAGTTGCATATGCACTACAGTAGGTGGCGGTATGTGCTTTTGTTTGGCCTGCAGTCCGCCAATATCCTTAAAGAAGAAGAACAGCTGTTGGTGATGTCACCTCCCCTTCCCCTGGGTAAGGACGGTGGAATTGGGCAAATGCTGCTGAAACTCTAGTTCACTAACTGCATAGAGATCTAACAGCTGAGCCATGAAAGGTTAAGGATTAGTGGCTAGTGTTAGGACTTAGAGGCTTCAGTTTAAGGGTTTCGGATGCAGCATCAGTGTGTGTGTGTGTGTGCTAATGCGTTTGTGCTAATGCGTTTGAGTCAACTGTGCTGTTGTTTGTGAAAAAGGGTCACCAACGACTGTATTGTCTTCGGACACTGTCCTCCTTTCATGTAGATAAAACTGTGATGACACTTTTTCATCAGACATTCATGGAAACGACCCTAACCTTCTGCTTGGTCGCCTGGTATGGGAGCTCCTCTGTTAGAAACATAACGCCCTGAATCAGCTGCTCAAGTAAAGTCATCGGCCTCAGACCAGTTTGGACTTTCTGTATGATAGACAGAGAGGATGGCACGAAGCTTCATTAAAGACACTGCGCATCCTTTGCATTCAGAGTTTCCTTTGCTTCCATCTGGGCGTAGGTTTTATACCAATCGTTTTAGTAAAAGCTTTGTTCCCGCTGCCCTTGATGAACAAGTAGGATCTAATCGCCCCTGACACGGCTTCTTATCTTTGTTACTGTCCAGTGGCTTCAATTTCTGTTGTATCTTTAGGAACATCCTGTTAGTGTCTGGAGCACTTACAAGTTAAACATGTATGTGATGTTTATCTTTGTATAATGTGTTTTAATGTTGACTAGTTCTCAGAATTGCAAGACAAATTTACCTACGGGTACGAATAAAGCAACCTAACCTAACCTGTGTGTGAGTCACCTGTGTGTGAGTCACCTGTGTGTGTGTGTGTGTGTGTGTGTGTGTGTGTGTGTGGTGTGTGTGTGTGTGTGTGTGTGTGTGTGTGTGTGTGTGTGTGTGTGTGTGTGTGTGTGTGTGTGTGCTAATGCGTGTGTGTCACCTGTGTGAGCTGCTGCTGCAGCAGAGACACCTGGTCTAACAGTCCTCTCTGCTCCTGGTGGGACCTCTGCAGACTCTCCTGTAGACTCTCATTCTGAAGCTCTAAATCCTGACACACACAGGCACAGCATCAACAGCTGGGTTTCAGTGACATCACAGCGTTCTAAAGGCTGATAATATTACACAGAGGTCACATGATCATGGACCCAGTGACTGATATTAATGATCATGTTTGTAATTCATTCATTTTCCTTTTTAGATACGACTTGTGAAAGTGTAATGCAGTTAATAGGAAAAACTGGCTCCTCCCCCCACTGTGACATCATCACATTTTAGAACCTGAAACAACCATTAAGAACCTATTCTGACCTCTACAGTATACACGCCTCCAGCTGATGATGGCTGAACGGAGATCGTCTCTCAGCTGCAACACAGTATTTAAACCCGACTGATGCAGCGAGGGACAATCCCGTGGTTGTGCAAAAGTGTTTGAGAAGGATCAAAGGCACCGAGCAGAGAACACAGAGAGAATGATTCTAACTGGGAACATAGTGAGGAACCATCTTCTTCAGAAAGAAGTTTACTGTATTTTCTGGAGTATAAGTCGCACCAGCCTTGGGAACGACCTGGGCCTGGAGGCGTAACTGCACCGTTAACAAGCCTCTCCCGGCAGCACGTTGTTCATTTGCAAACTCGTTCCTCTGGCAGTACGTTTGTCATTATACAATCGTACAGGAGTAGCAGATTGCTGTACTGTTTATTTATTTAGATATTTATTTAATTTCTGTTCTTTAATTGGTTGTAATAGTATAAGTCACGCCCCCAGTCAAACTATGAAAAAAGTGAGACTTAGGCCCAATCTCAATTCTCCCCTTAGCCCTCCGCTTAGCGCGTTCACGAGAGACGAAGGGGTGTCCCAATTCTATTTTGCGGTGAGGGGTAGGGGTGAGGAGAGGGCCACATAGCCCTTCCAGCGAGGGTTTTTCAGATGCACACTTCAGACGAAGGGGTAGGAGGAGTTTGACAAAACACGGAAATAAGCTGGGAAATGAATTCACGAGTATCATCAATAAGCACTCTTACAACATTTATAAAGCTGCAGAACGCTTCGTTCATGACATTATTCGCTTTGTGCAACAATTAGAACAGTCCTGCTATAAACGTGTCAGTTCTACGTTTTCGCTTTGCTGCTGCGAATGCTCCCAAACTTTCGATACGTCGCTATTGTCATGACACACGGGGTTCAGTGCCTCGCTGCTGCGCTCGATTTCTCCCCTGCGCCGCTGTGCTCTGAGCCCGGGTCCGAGGCGGTCTGTCCCCGATCTGAGCGCACCTCTGCAGCCTCCGCTCAGGCCCGGGGCTCAGAGCGGAGGCTGCGGGTGCCTGTCCCCGCCCTGTACGCAGTGCGAGCGGGTCTACCTCTGACTGTCCCGCCCTGTGTGCAGTGTGAGCGGGTCTACCTCTGACTGTCCCCGCCCTGTGCGCAGTGTGAGCGGGTCTACCTCTGACTGTCCCCGCCCTGTGCACAGTGTGAGCGGGTCTACCTCTGTCTGTCCCAGCCCGGTGCGCAGTGTGAGCGGGTCTACCTCTGACTGTCCCGCCCTGTGTGCAGTGTGAGCGGGTCTACCTCTGACTGTCCCGCCCTGTGCGCAGTGTGAGCGGGTCTACCTCTGACTGTCCCCGCCCTGTGCACAGTGTGAGCGGGTCTACCTCTGACTGTCCCGCCCTGTGCACAGTGCGAGCGGGTCTACCTCTGACTGTCCCGCCCTGTGTGCAGTGTGAGCGGGTCTACCTCTGATGTCCCCCCCGTGGCAGTTGAGCGTCTACCTCTGACTGTCCCCGCCCTGTGCTCAGTGCGAGCGGGTCTACCTCTGACTGTCCCCGCCCTGTGCGCAGTGCGAGCGGGTCTACCTCTGACTGTCCCCGCCCTGTGTGCAGTGTGAGCGGGTCTACCTCTGACTGTCCCGCCCTGTGCCAGTGTGAGCGGGTCTACCTCTGACTGTCCCCGCCCTGTGCACAGTGTGAGCGGGTCTACCTCTGGACTGTCCCCGCCCTGTGCACAGTGTGAGCGGGTCTACCTCTGACTGTCCCCGCCCTGTGGCAGTGTGAGCGGGTCTACCTCTGACTGTCCCGCCCTGTGTGCAGTGTGAGCGGGTCTACCTCTGACTGTCCCCGCCCTGTGAGCAGTGTGAGCGGTCTACCTCTGACTGTCCCCGCCCTGTGCGCAGTGTGAGCGGGTCTACCTCTGACTGTCCCCGCCCTGTGTGCAGTGTGAGCGGGTCTACCTCTGACTGTCCCCGCCCTGTGTGGCAGTGTGAGCGGGTCTACCTCTGACTGTCCCCGCCCTGTGCGCAGTGGAGCGGGTCTACCTCTGACTGTCCCCGCCCTGTGTGCAGTGTGAGCGGGTCTAACCTCTGACTGTCCCCCGCCCTGTGCGCAGTGTGAGCGGGTCTACCTCTGACTGTCCCGCCCTGTGCGCAGTGTGAGCGGGTCTACCTCTGACTGTCCCGCCCTGTGCACAGTGTGAGCGGGTCTACCTCTGACTGTCCCGCCCTGTGCGCAGTGTGAGCGGGTCTACCTCTGACTGTCCCCGCCCTGTGCGCAGTGTGAGCGGGTCTACCTCTGACTGTCCGCCGTGCGCAGTGGAGCGGGTCTACCTCTGACTGTCCCGCCGTGCCAGTGCGAGCGGGTCTACCTCTGACTGTCCCGCCCTGTGCCAGTGCGAGTGAGCGGGTCTACCTCGACTGTCCCCGCCCTGTGCGCAGTGGCGAGCGGGTCTACCTCTGACTGTCCCGCCCGTGCACAGTGTGAGCGGGTCTACCTCTGACTGTCCCCGCCCTGTGGCAGTGTGAGCGGGTCTACCTCTGACTGTCCCGCCCTGTGCCAGTGCGAGCGGGTCTACTCGACTGTCTCCGCCCTGTGCCAGTGCGAGCGGGTCTACCTCTGACTGTCCCCGCCCTGTGCACAGTGTGAGCGGTCTACCTCTGACTGTCCCCGCCCTGTGCCCAGTGCGAGCGGGTCTACCTCTGACTGTCCCCGCCCTGTGCGCAGTGTGAGCGGGTCTACCTCTGACTGTCCCCGCCCGGCAGTGTCACCTCTGACGTCCCCGCCCTGTGCGCAGTGTGAGCGGGGTCCTTACCTCTGACTGTCCCGCCCTGGCAGTGGAGTGGTTCGAGTGTGTGCGCGGGGTCTACCTTGACTGTCCCGCCCTGTGCGCGTGGTGAGTGGGTCTACCTCTGACTGTCCCCGCCCTGTGTGCAGTGTGAGCGGGTCTACCTCTGACTGTCCCCGCCCTGTGCGCAGTGTGAGCGGGTCTACCTCTGACTGTCCCGCCCTGTGCACAGTGTGAGCGGGTCTACCTCTGACTGTCCCCGCCCTGTGCACAGTTGAGCGGTCTACCTCTGACTGTCCCCGCCCTGTGCGCAGTGTGAGCGGGTCTACCTCTGACTGTCCCCGCCCTGTGCGCAGTGTGAGGGGTCTACCTCTGACTGTCCCCGCCCTGTGCCAGTGTGAGCGGGTCACCTCTGACTGTCCCGCCCTGTGCGCAGTGTGAGCGGGTCTACTCTGACTGTCCCCGCCCTGTGCGCAGTGTGGCGGGTCTACCTCTGACTGTCCCGCCCTGTGCGCAGTGTGAGCGGTTCTACCTCTGACTGTCCCGCCCGTCACAGTGTGAGCGGTCTACCTCTGACTGTCCCGCCCTGTGCGCAGTGTGAGCGGGTCTACCTCTGACTGTCCCGCTGAGTGCGCTACAGGAGGATGGGCTGATCTTTGGCAGCTCTGGCTGCAGTCACAGTGACCCGCGGTAAAAGCAGCAACACACGGACAGGGGAAGGAAAATGAAGCAGAAATAGATGAAAATCTGTGGGGTTTGGGCTGAGACCGAGTCCTGTTGTTTAGGTTTTACAAAACAGCATCAGTCAAGTGATAAACTGGTTCAGTAGAAACATGCTCTATAGACAAGTAGGCTTGCTTTATTTTGTTTATTTTTTATTTTTTACATAACCTTAATCATCTGTGTTAATAGTAAATGCAGTCAAATGGAGGGCTGTCCCATTTCTTAGGGTGGTATTTTCAACCCTCGCCCTTAGCCCTTGGTTTCAGGGTGTAGGAAAGGGCAAGGGCTAGGGCTAGGGGTAGGGGTAGAAAAGAGAATTGAGATTGGGCCTTATAGTCCAGCAGGCGCATTGAGTTTCCTTGTGTACGAAATGCGTTGTATAAATAAAGTTGCCTTGCCTAAATATAGGGTAATCAGAGAAACATCCTGACGATGGTGATCAGTGCTCACTTAAACACTTGACAGAACGAAACAGGAGAAAAACAAGTGTGCAATACAAAGTGAAAGCATTTCCACAAGCTGAATCTGAAGCTCGAGAGAGTGAGACTGAAGAGATGCAAACTAGGAGTGTCTTTCTGGTCCAATCAGGAGGATGGGGAGTTAGAAGCTGGTTTACTTACAAAGTTCCCTCTCACTCACTGTGCAATATTACAGACTCACTTTAACGCTTAATCGCAAAAATGTAAACCTCATACAAGCAGATAAACGTTCATGTGAATTAAAGTTTCTAAAGTCACTCGTTACTATAAAATGTGCCATAACTTGTCCCACACCTTGAATCATTGGAAAGTAATAAGAGCTGATCCTTCCTCATGAAAGTCAATGGGACAAAAGCAGATTAGGGGCATAAAGAGTTCAGACGGAGGCTCTTACGTGGATGATCAGGTCCCTCCGGCTGATCTCGGCTGCCTCCGGTCTCTCTATAGAATGCTGCGAAGGAAAGGAGTCGTTTATATCATGTTGTGAAAGTATCAAAGGAGTTCAGAATGAGGGACGAGTAAATGCAGAAGACACACTTTACAAGAGGACACGCTGGAGGTGAATAAGAAAAAATCAATTTGAAACTTTAGCTGAACATTACTGACACAAACACGAGGAAAAAATGTATCACAAGTTTTCTGCCACTTTATGTTTCAAATAAAAACGGCCAAAATTGAGGATATTTGCCAATGTTCCTGTTGTGATCCCAGTAATGACCAGTAGAGGTCAGGCATGTGCAGCGTGTGGAGGGTCATGTTTACAGCGTGTGTTTTATAATTGTGTCTGGGTTTGAGAGGGAGCTGGTCATTACATCGTTCAGAAGTCATGAAATGAGGCCAAAATCAAGGCCTTCAATAAGGAAAATATCATTCTTCCCAAAATGACATCACCCAACTGTTTTTACTGCAAACATTTGTCAGAAAATGCAAAACTCTAAAGATCTAAAACTAACTGAGCTGCAGTTTAGACACATGTCGTACCTGTCGCTTCCACTGCTGGATTTGTGCAGCTTCTTTTTCTGTAGAAACAACACAAATATGATGAATGAAGAGGCTCTTATGTGGTCGCTGCAGGGGCGGAGCTTTTAAATGAATAATAACAGTTCTGTGATCGGCAGAAACAATGTTCACAAACAGGGCGGGGCTTCCTCTGTGCTGAAACAGGATCCTGCACACTTTACCAGGGGAAGACTTTTTAAGACCTGGAATTTCTACATTTAAGACCACGGGCTCCTAAAGATGACTCGCATTTTATGTAAACAAATCAAATATAACTGATTTGTATGAATTATAATTAGTAATTTGTATTATGGAGGAATTTTGGATATTAGATCATTTCTATAACAATCATTTATTATTTCAAATAATGGCTCTGAGTGGAAAGAATCCAGTACATCCAATTGACTCTGTGCATAACTTCAAATCATAACCCAAGAAGTGACTTCCTGTTTCGATCCAGCACGCCAAAATAAAAGCACCATCTTATTCATTAGTTCAACTTTCTTTCTGCCTAACTATTAACAGACTAAACACTTGAAATGTGTGTATTTAATTATATTCTCGTAATGTTGCAAGTACAGCTGATCTAATCAATGAGACGAGCTGTGCTTTTATTTTGAAGTGCTGGATCGAAACAGGAAGTCACTTCTTGGGTGGCGCTGTTATGAGTCATTTGTCTCAGTCTTTAACCTCTTAACTCGCACCTGTACCGAGCACACTTTCTCCAGTTTGGCTTTGCCCAAATCTAAAAGCCTCTGAAAAAAAAGAGTCAAAATGGTGTCGAAAACGAGGATGAAAACGCAACAAAAAAGTGACAAAGAAGCAGCAAAATAGCGACTAAAACATGCACAAGTGACTAAAGAGTAAGGCTGGGCACCGTTACCGACCGAAAAGCTCCAGCAGGGGGCGGTATCGAAAGCCCTTTTTTTTTCTGTTCTAATTTTCGATACTTCGACCTCCGCACAGTGATATCTTCACTTTACTGTGCGGAGGTCGAATTACTCCTGGTATTATTACGCCTTACAATATAGTTCCTCTTTTTATCCGCTTAGAAAATCCACATTGTTTAATTTTGTGTAATTATACTTTATAGTGTAACACTTCACATAACCATATTTAAATAGGGAAAACGTGGAAGAGTTTGGTAGCTTTCTATCTTCACCTGGTTTGGAGCTATAGAGGAGAAGAGAGAGGCTAAATGCTAACGCCGTCTGTGCTGTGTTTACGTGACTGAAGGCACACGTGAAGACCAGACAGGTACAGATGAACTCGTCTAAGCTCAGGTAAGAACAGATCTCAATGTGTAAAAACACTGGCCTGTTCCTTTAAAGTAGTGGTATCGAAAAAAAGACGAACGGTGCCCAGCCCTACTAAAGCGCGAGAACAAAGTGATGAGAAAACACGACATCAAAGCTTTAACAACGCAACAGAAAAGTTAGATCAGTTATGTTGGCCTTAGCTTTCCAAAATGAGGCAATACCAACTGTAGCCTTTCCAGTCACGAAGCTTTTTAGATCTTGGGTAAAAGCCGCGCTTGTTAAGGCGGGGTTAAGGGACTGTACCACTCTGGTCACAAGAAAAACGTTTCCTGCGCAGCCTCCAGGGGCGCCGGATTGTCGTAACCTCTGCTGGCCTTGTCCACACTGCTCTTGACCAGCGTGAGCAGCTCCAGGCTTGCTGATGCGGAGCGTAGTGGAGGCGTCGTGTCCAAACGTGTCCACGGGCTTCAGGTCGGCGCCGCTCTTTCAGCGAACCTCCACCGGCGTCCCTGCAGCTGTACTCACAGCCCGAGGATCAGGCCGTCCTGGACAAAAACATCGTACAACAGGAGTCAGTACTCACAGCCGAGGATTTCAGGGCCGTCCTGGACAAAACATTACAACAGGAGTCCAGAGCATGCGCTGCGGAGGACATGACCCTGGAGGGTTGGCTTTAGAAATACTTTGGACCGTCTTCAAGTTTAAAAAAATTAATAATAATTTTAAAAAAATAGTGGGAAAAAACCTGGAAAATTAGACAAAAAAAATTTGTTTGGTAAAAAGTGCGAGAAAATTAGGGGGGAAACGTAGTTTGTTCAGACAATTTCATCTCTTTGAGAGACAAAGCCACTGGGTAAAATGTATGTAAAATGTTTCTGATATGCTCTAAATATGGCCTTTATTGTTTATTTTGGTTTATTTTATTGTTATTTGGTCGGAGGCAGTGCATGTTAATGAACATACAGCTATATGGATCTCATGCATGTAACAGCCCACACCGGATTTAGCCTTGGGTAATTTCCATCCGTCGTCGACACTCTCAAACACACACACTTAACCAGGGCCTATTGTACATGTTTTAGGGGTAGGAAACCTAGGCAGACGCAGAGAACATGGGAACTCCACAACAAAAAAGTCCCCATAGAGTGAGGTCATTTGTTTGCTGTGGTGGTGACTGCGGTGAAAAGGTGGTCTGGGAAAATCCGGGCGTTTAACATGTTTTGGTCCGTCCTGGACGCGAGTCCTCATTACTGAGTCCCTTTAAACACACTGCTTGTGACTAACTGATTTCTTTTTCATTTTTCATTCCATGTTTTTAAGTTCTGAATATCGCGACATGAGAGCCACAGTTCAGACCCTGACAGTTGCTCCAACCAAGTCGCCTTCAAGGGTCACAATTGTTTTTCTCACATACAGTGCCTCTCGAAAGTACTAACACACCTTGAACTCACTGCACATTTGTCATGTTTACAACCATAAACATAAAGTTTTATTTTGAATGTTTACTGAAAGTTTCACACACAAGTAACAGACAACTGTGAAGTGAAAAGCAAATGATACATGCATTCTGTATTTTCAAAACATAGAAAAGTGAACAGTTCAGGGGCGTGCTAGTATTCATACAGATTTCTGAGTGCATTAAATTGCCTTTATAAAACATTCCTAATGACTGTAGATGTTTCAGACCTTGCTCTAACCATTAAAATAGGAGGCACACCTGTGTGTAAATCTACTCTCAGTATAAATTTCCAGCTGTTCTGTGGGGCCTCAAGCTATGGTCACAATGTTTTTCTCACTAGTTGTGTTTCCATCAGAGAAAATACGCATCTGTCTAAAATGCGCATAATAAATAGTATAACATAAGCACATTTTCACACGTTTCCATCCAAGAGTTTTGCGAATCATGCTTGGTTACCATGGTAACAGCAGCAGCTGCAGGCGCAATTGCAGCATTTACCCAGCAGAGGGCGCTCTGTACGTTTTGATGTCACTTGAGTACGGCTTTTTAGTATAGTTTTTGACCAATTAATTCATGTCGAATTAGCTGCTTGTTTTTACTCGTAATGCATGAATACATTTTAATTTATTGCGACACTAAAGCTAAGCCCAAAAGTATTTCTAATCTAACTCGTGCGCTGCTCTGAAGTCTCACATGACCTGTAAAGGCGGACAAACAAAAAACTATCCCAAGTGAGTTTACTACGTTTTAATGAGGATCAGGAGCGTCTGCGTCTCTGGGAGAGTGTTTTGTGGCTAACTTGGTCCATAGTTAGCATAACCACTGCTTGTAGCATAAACACTGTTGTTAGCATAAACACTGTTGTTAGCATAAACACTGCTTGTTAGCATAAAACACTGTGTAGCATAAAACACTGTTGTTAGCATTAACACTTTGTTTTGGGAAATATCGGACTAGAGACGACCTGATCCTGAATGGGATTACTTTTCCTCTTCACTCCTGTCCACAGGTCGCTACGCCAACAGTCACGTGTACTTTTTATTCGCTACGTCAACTTATGTGAAAAAAACGCGTTTCCATTTTCAAAATGCTCATTTACGCTTTATGCGATAAATAAAAAAAAACCTCATTGAGCGGAAAAAATTTTTATGCGAATTTTAAGAGTTTAAATGTGAACTTTGGTGTTTCCATCTCTCCTTACAAATGCGAAACTTCAAAATGTGCATTAAATCCAGTGATGGAAACGCAGTTATTAGTTTCCATAGTTATTCCACTATTATGAACAAGACTGGTCGTTACTTTTGAGCATCTCTTCATATGAACGCGTTCTTTGTGTCTTGTCTCCTACGCAGCCCTGGTTGTAAAAATAGACTTTAAAGATAATATTGGAAAGGCTCCAAGGCCAACGACAAAAAATGCTCTTTTAAATCATCAACGTTCCAGAGGTTTAAAACGGTTTTCTTCATGCTTTTACGCCAACTATCAATATGTTCGGTATCCAAAGAAATTCCCTTACCACAATGCAACAGGCGGAAGATGGTCTTATAACCTGAGCTTAAAGAAACACAGAGCTGTTAAACCTCTCACTTGTTCTGCTTGTCTCATGATGGTGAGTCGGCTCCATTCTCCAGCAGCAGCTGACAGATCCGCGGGGTGACCACATCTGAGTGGCCAGTCACCAGAGGAGTCCTGCCGTCCTGGACACATGAGACATGAGACACGTGAGACACATGAGACACATGAGACACATGAGACAGCACCAGAGAGTCCTGCCAGTCCTCCTGACACATGAGACACATGCAGACATGCAGACACGTGAGACACATGAGGACACATGAGAGACATGGAGACACATGAGACATGAGACACATGAGACACATAGACTGCACCAGAGGAGTCCTGCCGTCCTGACACATGACGACACATTGAGAGACATGAGCACATGAGACAGCACCAGAGGATCCTGCCGTCCTGACACATGAAGACATGAGACACGTGAGAGGACACATGGACACATGACCACGGAGAGACAATGAGACACGAGAGACACATGAACACATGGACCACGTGAGAGAACATGAGACAATGAGACAGCACCAGAGGAGTCCTGCCCGTCTGGACCACATGAGACATGAGACACGTGAGAGACACATTGGAGAGACACATGAGACACATGAACACATGAGCAGTGGACACGTGGAGACATGAGACACATTAGACACATGACACGTGAGAGGCATGAGACAGAACCAGAGGAGTCGCTGCCGTCCTGGACACATGAGACAAGAGACAACGTGAGAGGACACATGAGAGAACACATGAGAACACATGAGACAACATGAAGACACATGAGACACGTGAGAGACATGAGCACGTTGAGAGACACATGAGACATGAGCACGTCGAGAGACACATTAGACACGTCGAGAGACAGAGACACATGATACACAGAGACACATGAGACACTAGAGACACATGAGACAGTGAGAGACACACGAACACGTGAGAGACAGAGACACATGAGAATGAGCCCGTGAGAACACTGAGACACGTGGCAGAGACACATGAGACACAGAGACACATGAGACACTGAGAGACACATGACACATGAGACACGTGAGAGACACATAGGGACACGTGAGAGACAGAGCACATGAGACACAGAAGACACATGAGACACGTGAAGAGACACATGAGACCGGTGAGAGGACACACGAGACCACGTAGAGACAGAACACATGAGACACAGAGACACATGAGACACGTGAGGCATAGACACATGAGACACATGACACGATGAGAGACACCATGAGACACATGAGACACGTGAGAGACATGAGACACATTGACAGTGAGAGACACATGAGACCGTGAGAGACACGATGAAAGAGACACATGACACATGAGGACACGTGAGGACACATGAACACGTGAGAGACAAGACACATGAGACACAGAGACACATTGAGACACGTGAGAGACATGAGACACATGAGAGACAGTGAGACACACGTGAAGAGACATGGACACATGACACGTAGAGACACATGAGACAGTGAGAGACACGTGAGAGACACATGACATGAGACCACGTGAGAGACACAATGCAGACACGTGGAGACAGAGACACATTGAGCACAAGCCAGAAGGAGTCCTGCCGTCCTGGACACATGAGACATGAGACACGAGAGAGACACACGTAGAGACACATGAGAACATGAGACACGTGAGGACACACGAGAGACACCAATGAGACCACGTGAGAGACAGGGACACATGAGACAAGAACACATGAGACACGTGAGAGACACATGAGACACATGAGCACGTGAGGACACATGAGACACGTGAGAGACAGAGACAACATGAGACACAGAGACACATGAACGTGAAGGACACATGAGACACGTGAGAAGACACATGAGACACATAGACTCTCTCTCGGACACATGAAACATGAGAGACACATGAGACACGTTGAGAGACACATGAGACACGTGAGAGACACATTGACACGTGAGAGACAGAGACACAGAGACCACAGAGACACATAGACACGTGAGAGACACATGGACACGTGAGAGACACATGAGACACATGAGAGACACATAGACACGTGAGAAGACACATGAGACACGTGAGAGACACTGAGACACATCATGAGGACACATGAGGACACGTGAGAGAACACATGAGACACATGAGACACATGAGACACATGAGAAGACACATGAGACACTATGAGAGACACATGAGCACGTGAGAGGACACATGAACATGAGACACTTGAGACACCATGAGACACGTGAGAGACACATGAGACGTGAGAGGACACATGAGAACATGAGAGACACATGAGACACATGAGAACACATGAGATCACGTGAGAGACACAATGAGACATGAGACCATGAGACCACATGAGACACATGAGAGACACATGAGACACATGAGACACTGAGAGACACTGAGACACGTGTGGAGACACATGAGAGTGGAGAGACACATGAGACACATGAGACACTGAAAGACATAGGACACGTTGAGAGACACATGGACATTAGAACATGAGAGATGAGACACATGAGACGAACACGTGGGACATGAGACACGTGAGAGACACTGAGACATGAGACAATGAGAGAGGAGACACATGAGACATGAGAAACATGAGACATGAGACACATGAGAGACACGAGAGACACATGAGACATGAGACACGTGAGAACACATGAGACAACGAGACACACGAGAGACACGAGGACAATGGAGGACACCATGAGACATGGAGGACACATGAGACATGAGACACGTGAGAGACACATGAGACATGAACAGATGACACATGAGACACATGAGACACATGAGACATGAACCACATGAGACACGAGACACCATGAGACATTGAGAAGTGACACTGAGAGGACACGTGAGACACATTGAGAGACACAGAAGACAATGAGACACGTGAGGACACGAGGACATGAGACACATGAGACATGAGAAACATGAGGGACACATGATAGACATGAGACATGAGCAAACATGAGATACATGGAGAGACACGAGAGACACATGAGGACACCATGAGACACGTGAGACACGTGAGAGACACATGCAGAGGGACACATGAGACATGAGACACGTGAGAGACATGAGAGACATGAGGACATGAGAAACATGAGACACGTGAGAGACAAGAGACACATGAGACACATGAGACCGTGAGACATGAGAGACACCATGACATGAGCACGTGAGAGAACGAGACATGGACACATGAGAGATGAGACACATGAGACACATGATACATGAGAAACATGGACCGTGAGAACACATGAGACACATGAGACACATGAGACACTGAGAGACCACATGAGACATGTGAGACACGTGAGAGACTATGAGACACTGAAGAGACACATGAGACAGTGAGAGACACTGAGAAAGGACACATGAGACACAGAAAGACAACATGAGAACACATGAAAAGACACATGAGACACATGAGAGACACGTGAGAGACACATGAGACACATGAGACACATGAGACACATGAGACATATGACACATGAGAGAACACATGAGGACACATGAACATGAGACATGAGACACCATGAGACACGTGATTAAGAACGTGAAACACGTGAGAAGACATGACACGTGAGACACGTGAGAGACACGTGAGACACGTGAGAGACACCATTGAGACATGTGAGACACATGAGAGACACTATGAGAGACACGTGAGAGGACTCGTGAGAGGGCACTGTGAGAGATCCATGACACTGAGACACGTGAGGACACATTAGACATGAGGACACATGAGAGACATGAGACACCATGAGAGACACATGAGACACATGAGGACACTGGGAGACACATGAGACACGGGAGACACACGAGACATGAGACACATGGACATGACACGTGAGACACGTGAGAGCACAGTGTAGACACGTGTTGAGACACTGAGAATGACACATGAGACATGAGACAGCGTGTCAGACACATGAGACATGTGAGACACGTGAGAACATGAGACACATGAGAGACACATGAGACATGACACACATGAGACACAGACACATGAGACATGACACGTGCGACACACGAGACATGAACACATGAGACATGACACGTGAGACACGTGAGAACATGACACGTGAAGAGAACTGAGACCACGTGACCGTGAGAGAACACATGAGACACGTGAGAGAACATTTGAGACACGTGAGAGACATGAGACACGTGAGATAATTGAACAAATAAAACAGACACATGAGACACGTGGGAGACACACAGAGACACGTGACAATGAACACGTGAGAGACATGAGACACGTGAGAGACACATGAGACACGTGAGGAGACATGAGACACGTGAGAGACATGAGACACGTGACACGTGAGAGACAATGAGACAACGTGAGGACACATGAGACACGTGAGAGACACATTGAGACACGTGAGAGACACATGAGGACACGTGAGAGACATTGAACACGTGAGAGACAGAGACACGTGACACCGTGAGAGACACATGAGACACATGAGAACATGACACGTGAGGGACACATGAGACATGAGACATGAGACACATGAGACATGGAGAACTATGAGACACATGAGACACATGAGACACGTGAGGACACTGACACATGAGAGACACATGAGACAACATGAGACAGATACACATGAGACACATGAGACATTGAGAAACATGAGACACTAGACATGAGGACACATGAGAGACCATGAGAGACACTGTGAGAGACATGAGACACATGAGACACGTGAGAGACACATGAGCATGGACACATGAGACACTGGGAGACACATGCAGAACGTGGAGACACCGAGACATAGAGACACATGAACATGACACGTGAGACACGTGAGAGACATGAGACACGTGTGAGACACTATGAGACATGACACATGAGAATGAGACACGTGTGAGACACACGAGACATAACACATGCACGTGAGAGACACATGAGACATGACACATGAGACACGTGGGAGACACACGAGACATGGAGACACATAGACAACGTGAGAGACACATGAGACATGTGAGAGACCACATTGAGAGACATGAGACACGTGAGAGACACTGAGACATGTGAGACACGTGAAGAGACATGAGAACGTGGGACACATGAAACACGTAGGACATGAGAACGTGAGCACTGCTCTGAGAAAAGAAAAAGATCCTATCGAAACGTTACAATATAAGTTCATTCTTCCAAGGCAAGAAAAGAGAAAAAAAATTTAAAAAATTTGAGATTGGATTTAAAAATAGGGAACTTTTTTTTTTTAATTGAAAATTGGGAAAATTAGGAAAAAATGAGGCAAGTGTTTTTTTTATTTATTACGAGTAGCGATTAAACAACGAGGGCAGCCGTTGGACTGTCCGAGGGTCTAATGCTGTGGTACAGGTCTAATGCTGGAGCGACAGTTCAATGCTGGAGTACAGGTCAATCTGGTGGTACAGGATCTAATGCTGGAGGTACAGGTCTAATACTGGAGTACAGTCTAATTACTGGAGGTACAGGTCTAATGCTGGTTGTACAGGTCTTCTGGAGGTACAGTCTAATGTGGCTGGTACAGGTCTAATGGCTGGTGGTACAGGTCTTCTAATGCTGGAGGTACAGGTCTAAGGCTGGAGGTACAGGTCTAATGCTGGAGGTTACAGTCTAATGCTCGGTGTTAACCAGGTCTAATGCTGGAGTACAAGGTTAAATGCTGGTGGTACAGGTCTAGATGCTGGAGGTACGGGTCTAGATGCTGGAGTACAGTCTAATGCTGGTGGTACAGGTCTAATGCTGGAGGTACAGGTCTAATGCTGGTTGTGTACAGGTCTAATGCTGGTGGTAAGGTCACATGCTGGTGGTACAGGTCTAATTGCTGGTCGGTACAGGTCTATGCTGGTGGTACAGGTCTAATGCTGGAGGTACGAAGGTCTAATGCTGGAGGTACAGAGTCTAATGCTGGAGGTACAGGTCTATGCTGGTGCGTACAGGTCTAATGCTGGAGGTACAGGTCTAATGCTGGTGTACGTCTAATCTGAGGTACAGGTCTAATGCTGGTGGTAAGGTCTTAATTGCTGGAGTAAGGTCTAATGCTGTGTACAGGTCTTAATGCTGGGAGGTACAGGTCTAATGCTGAGGTTACAGGTCTATGCTTGTTACAGGTCTAATGTGGTGGACAGGTCTAATCTGGAGTACAGGTCTAATGCTGGTTGGTACAGGTCTAATGCTTGGTGGTACAGGTCTTCTAATGCTGGTGGACAGGGTCTAATGACGGAGGTACAAGGTCTAATGCTGGAGGTACAGTCTAATGCTGGTGGTACAGGTCTAATGCTGGTGGTACAGGTCTAATGCGGTGTACAGGTCTAATGCTGGAGGTACAGGTCAATGCTGGTGGGTACAGTCTAATGCTTGGTGGTACGGTCTAATGCTTGGAGGTGCGATACAGGTCTTAATGCTGGTGTACAGGTCTAAATGCTGGAGGTACAGGTCTAATGCTGGAGGTACAGGTCTAATGGTGAGTACAGGTCTAATGTGGAGGTACAGGTCTAATGCTGGTTGGTACAGGTCTAATGCTTGTTGTACAGGTCTAATGCTGTGGTACCAGTCTAATGCTGGTGGTACAGGTCTAATCGCTGGTGGTACGGTCTTAATGCTGGTAGGTTAAGGTCTAATGCTGGTGGTACAGTCTAATGCTGGTGGTACGGTCTAATGCTGGTGGTCAGGTCTAATGCTGGAGGTACAGGTCTAATGGAGGTACAGGGTCTAATGCTGAGGTACAGGTCTAATGCTGACGAACCTCTGATGTAGAGAGTGAAGGTTTTTACAAAGTCAGTGGCGTTGACCGAAGCTCCGCTGTCAACAGAGGAGCTTCACACTGGCAGACAAGCCGGCCATCATGCAAACAAGAAGGATTAGTTATCCATTATTCAGCCCTGCACGGTCCATAGGGGGGCACGGTCATGAATGCAAAACCCTACAGGTTTGTGTCATCAGGTAGAAATGAATGAGACTTGTTTAAATTCAGCCTGGACAAGAAAACAAGATGAAATCATGTGATCGAAGTTCTTTATAGTAATGTTTAAACTAAAGTAGGATATGTTAATCTACTTTTAGTGAAGGCTTTCTACCGATCAATGTTTGGAAAGACTTGTTCTATGTGATTGGTTTATCATCACTCGTTCCGATTGAAGACATGAATGAGCACATGGGATTTATGAGGAATACTCCAAATATGTTTTATATATCTGCCTTTTCTCCATGAGCTTCATAAGGTCTTTGTCCCTGAAATGTTTAATAATTAATAGGCCTGTCACGATAATGACTATATCGACTTTTCGTTCAATAAATGACAACGATACATTTTTGGGTTCATAATTATCGTCAGTACATTTATTGCATTTTCCCCATTTTTTGAATGCAGTGCTTTATCTTTTTACCCCCAAAGTAAGTTGTGTCTCACTGTATTTCATGTTCATTGTGGGATTTCCGAACTGTTAAGCTTCAGATTCAGACAGATTCTTCTATAGCTTTGATTCCTGCTTTGCACTTTGGACATTTTCTCAATGAGCTTCACGATGTCGTCAGAGAAATGGTTTTAATGCTTCCACAAACTTAAGATAAAGGCGAAACTAATGAGAAGAATCACATTCATTAAGAGTTTGTTTCTCACCAGCGTCGTGTAAAGCCGTCCGTCCTTGTAGGTCCACGTTTCCCACGGGGCAGTTGTACTGGAGAAGAGAAACACAAAGGTTAAGAAGAGTCATATTTCATTAAAGTTTGCCAATCAGAAGCGACTGTTGATTTAAATCATCTAAATGACAAAGGGACTGATATTCACTCTTTGAAAAACGTATTTGTGAATCAGATCTAATAAAAGAGGCTGTGACTGATCATGTCGTAGGCCTTTAGCTTTGACTTAGAGCAGAAAGCTTCACTTGTGTTGGGCTGATTGTTCGGCTTTTTTCACAATCGAGATCCGGTTCACCTTAAAGAATTCATGCTGTCGTTATATCTGAGAGTTTAGTGGTGCTAGGCTAGTGCATGTCTATGGTAACTAGTAGCTGCATTAAAACCTCTTCAAAATCATGGGGTTGCCATGTCTGATTTGTAGAAAGCTCCTTTGTGAATTCCACGTGTAGTAATGCGGCTGCAGGTAAAAAAACTACTGTAGATCCGGTAACCGAGCAGATCACTCCGCCGCTGTGTAGCTACAACCAGGAAGCTGATGCTGCTCAAAACTGTAGCTTGTAGTTTATTTGTTTATTTGAGCCGTTAGTCTGGACTGAAGCAAAAGGCTTATAAGTGCCCACCCCCGAAATAAAATACAATTTGCATTTAACAATCAAAAACAAGGAACATAGTGCAAAGGTAACAAACAATAATAAAGAACAACAACAAAAGAATGGACTACAACACTCACAATATCTAGTCTGTATCTGGTCAATTACAAAACATCACACCCAAACCTACAACAGGAAGCTGATGCTGCTCACATAGAAGTTATTTTAAAAGCAAAATAGTTATATTAATCAATCAATGGTTTGTATAGCCCAATATCACAACAGGAGTTGCCTCATAGAGCTGAACATTAAGGCAATAAAACAGCAGTAAATAAGACAATGTAAAGTTCAGGTGAATCAACATAAAGTCCAAATAAGCGTCAGCAGTGGGTGATGATGAGTAACATGATTCAGTCGACAGACATTTATATGGTTAGTCTGGTGTTATCAGTGATTTACCTCAGGTGCACTGTGGAGTGGGTCATACTGTTTTTAATGCAGGCTAACTGATACCATAGACATGCACTAGCCTAGCACAAGCCTAGCACCACTAGACTCGGCATATATAAGGACTCCATCCATCCATTTTCTTCCGCTTTATCCGGTGCCGGGTCGCGGAGGCAGCAGTCTAAGCAGAGATGCCCAGACTTCCTGATCCACGCACACCTCCTCCAGCTGTTCTGGGGGGACCCACACCTCCTCCAGCTGTTCTGGGGGGACCCCGAGGCGACACCAGGCCAGCTCGGAGACATAGTCCACCAGCGTGTCCTGGGCCTTCCACGAGGCCTCCTCCCAATAGGACATGCCTGGAACACCTCCCGAGGGAGGCGACCAGGAGGCATCCGGAACAGATGCCCTAGCCACCTCAGCTGGCTCCTTTCGACGTGAAGGAGTAGCGACTCTACCCCGAGCTCCTCCCGGGTAACTGAGCTCCTCACACGATCTCGGAGGATGCGCCCAGCCACCTGCGAAGGAAACTCATTTCGGCCGCTTGTATTCGCGATCTTGTCCTTTCGGTCATTACCCAGATCTCATGACCATAGGTGAGGGTGGGAACGTAGATCGATCGGTAAATCGAGAGCTTTGCCCCCTGACTATACAGTATAAGAACTGCATGAATTAAAAAAAATATAATTCTCCAGACATCAACAACACTCTGGATAACGAGGAAATGAGGCCCAATGTCAAAAATCCTGAAATATCCCTTTAAACATTTTAATGAAGACACCGGGTCAAGTAAAAGTTTCTTAGTTAAACAAGGAGTGAAGTTAAATAAATCTGAAACCAACATTTGAACCCTGTACTGAGCTTCAAAACAAAAGAGCGCCCCCTGTGGATGTTCAGAGCGATGAGGGTCAGACGAGGCGACCATGAGAACTATGTGGACTCAACGCTAACGAGGAGTTGCCGGGTAAAGCCGGCGCTAAAAAACCCGCTCTCTCCGGCAACAGGAGGAACAGAAACGAGCTGATCGTGTGTCAACGTGCCGGGGAGGGGGGGGGAACCCTACACTTAGGGAGGGAGGGGGGAGGGGTGAGGAGGGAGGAGGAGATCCTCTCTGTCAGAGTGAGGCTCCACTGGCTGCAGAGAGGATCTCTGAGCTGTTCTGACTGTGGATTTTACAGGACTGTCCCTGAGCTTTTCCACATAAATAAACCCCGTCAGCCTCAGATAAACTCAGGCTCTGGAGCCTAAAACTGGGAAAACCAAACTTTGTTCGTAGCCACAGTTCTGTTTTGAACCAGAGCACAGTCGAGACAAGAGTAGCTCACAGTTTTACCATCACCATGTTATGCAATGTGACAACTAAAAATCACACACACAAAAAATCTGTCAGTGTCACCAGGCATAACAACAACTTGCATCTTATAAAGTGTGAATTAGACCTAAAGTACTGAAAGTAACAGACCCGTGTCATTAAACTGTTCACATTAACGTAGAAGAATTCAACACAAATGTGTCACGACTGTTTCAATCAGTGCACGTTTGGAACGGAACAAAAATACTTTAGACAAAAACAGGCAAGTTTATTTGTAGAGCACAATTCATACACAAGGCAATTCAAAGTGCTTCACAGTTGCATCAAATTACATGAAAACAGATCAAATCAATAAAACATCAACATAAAGTGAATCAATGATAAAAGGCAAGAGTGCAGATAAAATACTTTCAGGTTTCATATTCACGGGTAAAAAGAGCTGTTTTCAGCCTGGATTTGAACATTGTCAGAGTTGAGGCCTGTCTCACATCCTCATGAAGACTGTTCCAGATTTGCGCTTTAGCCTCAGCGTGTTTAGTCCTGACTCTGGGAACCACCAGGAGACCCCTCCCTGAGATGGTTCATACGGCTCTAACATGTCAGAGATGGACTTTGGTCTAAACCATGAAGAGACTTGTAACAAGCAGCGCTGTTTTAAATTCTATTCTCTGAGTGACAGGAAGCCAGTGCAGAGACCGGAGCACTGGACTAATGTGGTGGTAGTTCCTGGTCAGGACTGGAGCAGCAGCGTTCTGGATGTTCTGCAGCTCTAAACAGCTCGTTTAGAAAGGCCAGTGAGCAGCCGTTACAGTAGTCTAACCTGCTGGAGACAAATGCATGGATGAGTCTCTCTAAGTCTGGTTTTGACACTATTCCTCTGATCTTAATGTTCTTCAGATGGTAAAAAGCTGATGATGTTATTGCTTTGAAAATATTAAACAATATTTTCCTGGTGGTTAATTGGGTTGGTGACGCGGCCTGTGATTAGATCGATATAAAACATTTGCAGATGTTCTAAAGCAAAGTTCCTGCTTTAGGACAGATGTAAAAAGCAGGAGTGAAGCCGGGGAAGAGTTTTACTGTAAATGAACTGACAAAGGAGGAATCCGTCCCCAAGAACTCTGGAGGTTTCCATGACAACACCATACGGCGCCGACGGCTCTCCAACAGACTCAGCAGGAGGAGCTTCCTCTAATGTTCCCGTCTCCATCAGCTCCTCCCAAACTGTCAGGACGGGCCTCTGTTTAGGCCTATTCAATCTCCAAGAGACTTTGTTCTTGCACCCAGAGCTGCGAGAACAAAATGACGTCATCTTGTTCTCGCAGCTCCTGTTCGGCAGCTCTTGCTGGTTGTTCTTGACACTTCGGTTCAGCAGAACTTTGTTCGGCAGGGCTGCGAGAACTCTCGCTGTGATTGGCTGGATGTTAGTGGGCGGGGTTAATTTGGCGAAACCAGGAAGTGAGAATCCAATGTTTACTTCCCAACACCGGTGCGGATAACGGGAGACAACATGGATAGTTTTGAGGCACCGCTCACCGGCAGTAAAACACTTCACTGAAGGACAAAGACACACAAACGGCAAAGGGGCAAAGATGAAGAGGAACAGAAGAGCCTGGCGCTAACTGCGTGAAAAGTGATAAAACAAAGTGGTCAGGCTCGTGACAGAGGAAACCAAGCTTGTAAACCTTAGAGCCTTCATCAAACACCAGGAAACGTCAACCAACATGTTCACTGAAGGATGGACAACACCTGCACGACTGAGAGCCTACACAAACAACATGATTTTACCGAGTGACACGGAGGGTAAGCTTTAAACATTAACGTTTTGTAACGTAACTACACCAGCGGGAGATGTGTGCTAAACATGAAGTCAAGCTTCAGAATGTTTGCAATCCCGTGACTGATACATTTTATAATAGTTTTATCTCAAACGGCTCGTTTTATTTCTGTAATTCCTTGATTGTTTTGGCTGAAAAAGTGGGCGTGGCAGTTCGGCAGCACGTCTTGTGGAGAATGAAATGTCAGAGCTCAGACGAACTTTGTTCTCGTTCTTTTTGCCTCAAGAACAAGTTCTGGCGTCTTGTGGAGAATGAAGAGGCCTTTAGTGTGTTGTCTCACTCACCTGTAGCAGCTTCTGCACACACAGGGAGTGGCTGTTCCTCGCCGCCAGGTGCAGAGCATTTTTACCTGCAACACACAGATACATCAGGCTTAAAGCGGATCTTTAATCAACTCTATAGGACGTGGGGGAGGTGTGGACTTGTCCTGAGAAAAAGTTAACTCGCTGTTCCCTGCGATGTGACAATGCAACTATTCCGCTCGGGCAAAATGGAGTTTTAAACATCGATTTTAAATCAATTTTAAATCGATTTTAAACTGATTTTTGATGAATCATTACATCCCTCATAAATGGTCATATTTATACAGGACCTTTCTACCTGCTTTAGACTCAAAGCGCTTTACAACAAGGAACCACTCACCATTCACTCTCATTCATGCACCAGTGTACGCAGGCACTGGAGGAAAGCAAAGTGTCTTGCCCACGGACACAATGACAGTGTAAACCTGTGGGATTCGAACCACCGATCCTTCGGTCACAAGACGACCCGCTCCACTGTCTGAGCCACCGTCGCCCAAACGCAGTCTTTCTAATGTTATTCCAGTTTTATCAGAGGCTCAAACTTTAGTTCCTTTTGTTCCATTTGCCAAACATTTCTGTTTATATCAAATATAACACGTGTGTCTAACTTTAAAACAGTATTTCTGGTGGCATAGGGGTTAGCCTCGCCGGCCAGGCGGGAGTTTAGTAAAGATCTTTAGCTCCATGACTGTTTTCATCCCCATGAGTAAGATTAGAGTTGTGACATTAATCGTGAAGGTGAAGCATCTAAAAGTACCGTATGTGCGACTGGACTGACCTGTGGCGTCCGTGGCCGTGATGTCGGCGCCGTGTCCCAGGATGAGGTTCAGACAGTCCAGGTGTCCTCTGGTGGCGGCCAGATGAAACCTGCCAGAGAGAAGAGACCATGAGGCAACAACACAAACAGCAGTGAGGGTCAGAGCGGTCGCTATACGGTTCATAAAGACTGATAAAGCTGGAACATTTATGCTCATTATTCAAACGGAGCTGAGGTTTGGTCTTTCCTGCTTGTTCCTCCGCTGTTTGAGTGACAGACATGTTCTCCAATCAAAGGTCACTGCAGGAGAATCATGTTTGTCTGATCTGCAGTCGCTTATAATCTATGTTTCTAAACGCAGACTATGGCGTAACCGTTTCCTCCTGGGAGGGGCGCACAGTGAGACCTGGCACAGTGAGACCTGGCACAGTGAGACCTTGGCACAGGAGTCGCTAGAACAAACTCCTCCCATGACCAAATGGAGAACAACCTTTTCCGCAGCTCGTTCCTCGGTTGGTGGAGGAGTGGGGTGAACACGTGCGTTTGTTGTTTTCACACTGTGCCGAAGTCCACGACTTAGGTGCAGTTTACACGGCGACCCAAAGCTGGTGGTTACGTTGGTTAGTCGTAACGTTTCTTTTACAAACCGTACTGTCTGACACTCGGCTTCACTGAACACTTTGAGGAGGGAGTTCATGATCTCTGCCCATATGGAACTTAGGAACGTTCACGTTCACAGCCCCCAATCTCAACACTGACTGGATAAACTCCACGGGATGTCATCGATATTTTGTCAAATAACGGCTGGTTTTGGAAGTTACTGCAGCTCAAGCTCCAGTGCCATTGAAAAATAAAACATAGCGTGTATAAAATATGAAAATCACAAATCCAATCACAACTCGTCCAGAAAAAAACAAAAATCGTGCAGCTCTAATATTGGACTCCTGCTGCCTCCTCTCGCTAGAAGCTTAGCACTGAAAGTTATGGGGAGGAGTATTTTCCCTTTAACGTGGGCGGTTTAGATCGCCCCTGTCCCGCTCAGGAGCTCACCTAGCAGGCTTTAATCATCCCTTTTGACTGCGGAACTGCATTCTTTCAGCCCCTCGTCTGATGTTCTGCCCGGTCGGGTCTGCAGCCGTGGGGTTTCAGGGGCCCGGGGGGGTGGGGGGTCTCCGGTGTAATCTACCCGAGGTGTCACTGTCAAGTCACATGAACCTGCTCATGGCCCTAACCCTGAGGCATCTGCCGAGGAGACAGCGCGGCTGCCGCCTCCGCGCCGCAGGGTATTAAAAGCCGTGTTGATGGCCAGGAGACGGCGCTCCTCTGGGGGGGCGCCGCCGCGGGGTCCTGACCTCCCACGGGCCGTGGCCGACGAGAAGCAGAGGCTCCAGGGGGGGAGCGAGGTATGTGCAACTGTGTTTATCAGTCACTACAATAACACATGAACAGGCGGCAGAGATTTTCAGCACAAAAATACTCAGACTTCACATTTTCACAACTTCAACACGGTAAACAAGTGAAGGCAACAGTCTGATCCTGAACATCTGCAATCCCTGCATTCACAAACCTAAACACTTCAAAACTACATGTTCTGGGCCAGATCCTTTCAGAGTAAAAGCCTCATTTATCTTGGGGCTTAAACAGGGACTCAACACTGACTCAACAATAAGTGCAGGTAATGTGTTAATGTATATTAACCTGCAGTTAAAGTTAGTGCGTATTCAACGATTTTATTGCGATTTTCCGTTAATAACTTTTTGTTGCAATACAATTAAATATTTACAACTGACTTAATAAGTATTACTTACTCTTAAGTCCTTTATAATCATATGGAATATAATTCAAAATAGTCCACAAAGACATTTACATAATTTACAATAAGCTTATACTGTTTGTTGTTTTTTTGTAATTAGCCCAAATAATGTCTTGCTATTTGCTCGTGTGTATTAGTCAGTGGTTGTGAGATAAGTTCTTATCCTTATCTAAAACATTTCCAAACATAAGCCTCCTAAAGTAAAGGACTCTTTCCTCTTAACAAGCAGCTCAGGCTCAGCTTCATCTCTGTGGAGGCACAGACGTGTGAATCCAGAGGAGAGTTTCTGTGATCAGTGCATCAGAGGGATTAGCGCTGCAGCTAACGCAATGCTAACGGAGGAAAAAGCAATAGTCCTGCTGCTGCTTTATAAACGCTGATATGTTCACAGCACATCCACGATCTACCGCGCTCCTTAAGTAGAACTGAGGAGTAAACAAAAGCACGCGGTGGAGCGCGGAGCGGACGTTGGCGGCGTCTCCCGCCGCTACATTCACCTCTATGAGCCGCGGGCATCAGCTGCATGGGCCGAAATCCTGTTGTGTAATATCATGATAAAATTGCAAATGCAATTTATTGTTCAGCCCTACCCAGTGGCTGTATGGGTGTTTAGCTTAGCGCCTTTACTTTCCAGCTCCGTGGCTCCTATGATGGTAAATCTTGTAGGTTTTTGGAATGGAATGCATACGTAACCATGGATACACAGGCGCTACGCTAAACACCCAAGCATCTGCTGGGTCGCTAAACGGGCAAATACGTATTAATATGCACCTTAATGCACCTTTAATAAACAAATAAACTGGAGAGTCGACTTCTGGAACCACTTGGAAAAACCACAAGCCTGTCAGAGTAATTAGTGATGACCCGATACTGGCGTCGGATAACAGAGCCGATACTGGGAAAAATCCCAATATTAGGTATCGATTCCAAATATCCGATACTGAACCGTCTCCCAGGTTGGGAATTGTTTGTATTTTTGTTTATGAAATGCTGTTAAATAATAAGTGGAATTAGATCTGTAAAAGTCCTAGTTGAGTCGGAGTCTGTAAAGTGTGGATGTTAAAGTTTAGTCCCTGTGTATATTCCTCCTGTCCTTAGCCACTGCCGTCTCCCACAAAGGAAATGACCATATTTGATTACAGCGTCAGATAAAACATGTCAGTATTTGTGAATGAATACGTGGTGTGTTGCATATTATCTCCGGCTCACTCACGGTGGAAAAGCCAGTGGTGACTTTGCTCACCGCTAAGAGCTGCTCAAAGTGTTGACTCAGCTGCAAATCTCTGATCCCAACACAGTAAGGCTAATCAGGAGCTAACAGGCAGTAATTAATGAGTGTCCACAGAGGACGACAATTACACCAGAGCCGTGGAGCATTCCCCTGTCCCATACACAGATGGGAAGAGGACAGCTGCTGAGAGGACGAGGCCGCTCACTAAGAGGGGGGAGGGGGAGAGAGAGAGAGAGTCGGTGAAAGACAAAGACAGAAACAGTGGGTGGGAGAGACAGAGGGGATGAGAAAAGGAACTTGATGAAAGGGAGAGAAGAAAAATGTCAAGACAAGAGCGTGGGGGAGAAAGAATGAAGGACAGAGAGAAGAAAATGAAAAAGAAGAAGAAGAAGAAGAAGAAGAATGAGGTCAAAGAGAGACGGGTGTTGGACTCCTTGTTTCTGGAAGTGTTGTGTGAAGCTGTGAGTCTGAAGTCCTTCGCTCTCTGGTGTGTCTAATAATGTCCGAGCACATTCTGTCACCTTATTATGAGAACAAGCCTTTATGGAGGCTGCGATTGGACTGACGGCCCTCACTCCTACACCGACTCGCTTGCCTACAGCGAGTTACAAGGCGGGAATTTCACACAATGCTGAAAATACTTGTTTAGACATACCAAAGTGATGAAACTACTTGTTGTAAAAGGCAGAAATGTGAGGATCCCCACAGCAGCACACACAGCCACAGGAACCATCATCATCACCGTCAGTTCAAATATCTACTCAATAAATCTAAAACCTGTGACCTGAAGTATGTTCTTGTAATTACAAGCTCTGATTGGTCTCTAATTAAATGTTTTGCATTTCCAGCTGCAATAGTCAGAGTCAAATGTTTATACTGTACTGGGCTCTAACCTACAATATAAACTCTTACCAGGCTGGGATGGTTAACGTCTTACCAACCTGAACGAGCTCATTTTCTCCACTTTGACTTTACCCAAATCTAACACAGCCAGGATGAAAATGCAACAAAAAAGTGACAAAAAATAAAAAAGAGACGACGTCACAATAAAATGCTTCACAAATGTGACAACGTTCTGATCACTTTTGTAGGTCTTAGCTTTCAAATGAGGCATTACACTATTGCTCTCCAGTCAACAAGCTTTTAGATTTGGGTAAAGCTGAAGTGGAGAAAATGTGCAGGGGTAAGAGGTTAAACTCTGTGTCACCTTCATGAACAGAGTCACTGCAGAACCAAAACATTTTAAAATTTACTTTTGGAAAGCTCCCAAAACTAAAACTCTAAACTTAAAGCAAAGGCCAAGACGGCAATCTACATATTCATGAGTCCAGCACAAACAGGAAACATGGAACTGTACAGTCCACTTTGATTTCACTTCATCTGATGCTAACTGATACATGTAAATGAATGGACGTGGCTACGCTAAGCTACGCCATAGGAATGAATGGGCCGCTAAGCTACTCAAAGTGCTATCCAGGTTAAATATTTTAAGAATCGATTTTGTGACCAATCCTTGTAGCAACTGCAATAAACCATAACAAAAAAAGCCGCTAATAAACAAAACCTTATTACTTGTAAAAGCAAAAAATAAATAAATAAACCTCCGGAAGAGCTTCACCCAGATTCCGAGGGAGACTGGAGACATGGAGGACTATCGGTCGGCCTTGAAGAGATTCTGGGTAAACCATCCAGGAGGGGGAAGCAGTGCTTCACCAACACTGTTTACCCATCACCCAGGCTGAAGTCACCGAGGTGGTTAGAAAGCTCCTCGGTGGCCCTCTCTGCTGTTTGCAGACGATGTTGTTCTGTTGGCTTCATCAAATCAGGACCTTCAGCTGCACTGGGGCGGTTTGCCAGCCGAGTGTGAAGCGGCCGGGATGAGGATCAGCACCTCCAAATCTGAGGCCATGGTTCTCCTTCCCCTCTTCAGGCCGGTGGGGAGTCCTTACCTCAAGTGGAGGAGTTCAAGTATCTCGGGGTCTGTTCACGAGTGAGGGACAGATGGAGCGTGAGATCGATAGATGGATCGGTTGCAGCGTCAGCAGTGATGCGGTCGCTGTATCGGACTGTTGTGGTGAAGAGGGAGCTGAGTCAGGGGGCCAAAGCTCTCGATTTACCGATCGATCTACGTTCCCACCCTCACCTATGGTCATGAGATCTGGTAATGACCGAAAGGACAAGATCGTGAATACAAGCGGCCGAAATGAGTTTCCTTCGCAGGGTGGCTGGGCGCCTCCGAGATCGGGTGAGGAGCTCAGTTACCCGGGAGGAGCTCGGGGGTAGAGTCGCTGCTCCTTCACGTCGAAAGGGGCCAGCTGAGGTGGCTAGGGCATCTGTTCCGGATGCCTCCTGGCTGCCCTCCCTCGGGAGGTGTTCCAGGCATGTCCTATTGGGAGGAGCCTCGTGGAAGGCCCAGGACACGCTGGTGGGATTATGTCTCCGAGCTGGCCTGGTGTCGCCTCGGGGGTCCCCCAGAACAGCTGGAGGAGGTGTGGGTCCCCCAGAACAGCTGGAGGAGGTGTGGGTCCCCTAGAACAGCTGGAGGAGGTGTGGGTCCCCCTAGAACAGCTGGAGGAGGTGTGGGTCCCCTCAGAACAGCTGGAGGAGGTGTGGGTCCCCCAGAACAGCTGGAGGAGGTGTGCGTGGATCGGGAAGTCTGGGCATCTCTGCTGAGACTGCTGCCCCCGCGACCCCGGATAAAGTGAAGAAAATGGATGGAAACGGTTCACTGTATCACAGTTGGAGGGAGGTTTGTGGCGTCACTGGCTCTGTGGTTCTGGTGTGTTGCTGGTGTGTTGTTGTGTTGTCGGCTGGGATCATTGTGCTGACTGTTGCCATCAGGTTGTTGTATATCTGCTATTGGCTCCAACCACATTAATGAAATAATGATATTAACAGGGTGGGATCTTATAAGTTTACTTCCTCCCACTCCTTTTCGAGTTTATGTACAGTATTATATGAATGCATAAGATGTAAAAGCTGCACATGTTAATGTAAATAATAGTCATGTTTATATCTAATATACACTGAACTCAGAATAAACAATCAAATCAAACTAAAGGTGCCATGCTGCCGCTGGATCACAAAAAGATCAATTACGCAAAATATCAACTTTTTCTGTTTTTGTCGCATAAAAAAAAGGTCTTAAGCCCCGCCTTAACGAGCACATTTTCTCCAGTTCGGCTTTACAAGCTTTAAAAGCTTATTGAAATGAGACAAAAACAAGGATCAAAAAGTGACAATAGAGGAACAAAAAAGTGACGGCAACAACGCAAGGAAAAAGATCAGTTTAGATCAGCTTTGTGGGTCTAAGCTTTCAAATGAGGCGTGACACTGGCCTAAAGGCTGTTAACTCTCCAGTCAAGAAGCGTTTCAGATTTGGGTAAAGCTGAACTGGAGAAAATGCGCTCGGTTAAGGCGGGGGTTAAGAAGTTAAACCAATCAGCACCAAATCTGGATTTAACAAAACTTTAAATCAAAAACATTTATAACTGCCTTGAGTATCAAAAGTATCACACAGAGGTATTGCGATATCTTGCCCCATCCCTGCAAATGAGCTTTGTGGCGTCAGACACACGTCAAACAGCCACTAAACACCATCTAAACGGAGGCGCCGAACTATCTATAATAATAATATGGCTGTCAGCTCCCACTCACAAACAAACTCCGTCTCCCACAATCCATCATGATAAACAGATGACCCTAGAGCGACATCGACAAACCCCTCGTGACTCTTCAGCTAATCCCGTAATGTGGCTCAGCTGGGCCCTGTCCCATCAGAGCATCTGAAGTCAATTTGCAGAGAGAGGAGATAAACGTCCCGCGGTCAGAGCAGAGACACTGGCTCCGAGCGCTCCTGGGAACGACATGAGTAACGGGACAGCGAACCTGGAGGGTGAACCGCAGGGTCTGGAGGGAAACTTCATCCTGCTGTTCCAAACTCTTCCCAACTCTTCCAAAACTTTTAAAAAACTCTTCCAAACTCTTATAAACTCCTCCAAACTGTTCCAAACGGTCTCCCACAAAGGAAATGACCATATTTGGATTACAGCGTCATCTCGGTCACAGCGTTTTGTGCTACACGTGGATACCAAACTTGTCAGTATTTGTGAATGAAGAAGCCATGTTGGAGGACACTTTCAAAACTGTTCCAAACTGTTCAGAATTTTCAAAACGTTTCTAAAACGTAAAAAAAAAAATCGAAATGTAAAAATTCCAAGATTTTTCAAAATAAAAATAAATAAAAAACGTTCAAAAACATTTTCCAAACTGTTAAAATATGTTACGAACTGTTCCAAAATGTTCAAAACATTTCCCAAAACTTTGACATAATAAAAAATAAAAACAAAACTTTTCAAAATATTCTATAACTTTATCAAGTTTTTTTTTTTTCTAAAATGTTCAGTAATTTGGAACTCTCTCACAAAGGAAATTACCATATTTGGATTACAGCGTTTTTTTTTTAACATTTCAAAAATTCTAAAATCTAAAAAAAATAACTCCATAACTCAAATAATAATCAAAAGTTTCAAAACTGTCTACAACAAAGGAAATGACCATATTTGGATTACAGCGTTTTCTCTGTCACAGCCTTTCGTGCTACACGTGGATACCAAACATGTCAGTATTTGTGAATGAAGAAACTGGGGAAAGACCAATGTTGGAGTTACTTCCTGGATAAATCTCCGACTCAAATCAACAAAACATCATAAAGAGAGTTTGGGCTGTTTTTTACTCTTTACTCTGAGGACACGAGCTCATAAACATCTGACTCCTGTTTGGTTCAGGGACTTTTGAACCACTGACTCCGATCACGCTCTGACGGCCTCCCACACTGCTCTGAGCGGGAGGATTAACCCGGGTCGTGTAGGGACTGGTTTGGATTTCAGAAAGGGAGCATGAGTCTGCATGACCTAAGCAGAAGGGAATTCCCACTTAAAGGCTTTGGGTGGGAATGAAATGACAACATCATCCCAGGGTGTGATCACGCAGCCAGAAAACAGAGCAGAGACTCTTCTGTTCGGTGGAAATGTGTCTTGTGTGTCTTGTGTGTCTTATGTGTCTTGTGTGTCTTGTGTGTCTGCAAAACACGGCCGAGGTGAAGCAGTGAGGGATTTAAGACACGACAAAAAGCCTGCAGAGGAAGCAATGCTGGAAAAGGAAACTACAAAAGGAAAAGGAAGTCTGTGTTGTTTTTATTCTCTCTAAAGCACCCTGTGCACCTTTTGGATGTTGTTAAGGCACTATATAAATAAATATTCATTGATTGATTGAAGAGGAAGCTAATGAAAACAATTCTGGCCAAAGTCCATCATAGTGATTGTTCTTAAAAGCATTTCAGGACATATTAAACCGGTCCACGGAGTGTAAGAGAAAGACTGATAAGAAATCACACGAAAACATGTTTGTAGTCTCAACTAGAGCTGCACGATTAAACTTAATCACATGGAACCTGAGGTTTGAGTTTCTGCAATAACCGAACCTCAGGCTGAGGTTTAGGTCACATTCACACCCGAGACTCGATGCGATTGGGGACCAAACTCAAGTCAGGTTTGCGTTCACACCTCTGTTTTGTAAATCAAACCAACATTCTAAATGCAGAGCTCCTCTGCAGCCTGTGGGGGCGCTGTATCAAAACCTTCTACAGGAAAAACAGTGAACAAGAAACACGCTTCTCTGATTGATCAATTAAACTAAACTTCCTGTTCCGTCTTGTTGGTGTCAGACTGTGACTGTGTTGTTTTTTCTTTCCGCACTTTTTAATATGACGGAGACAGAAACTACGCTCAGAACGCACCGATGTTTTAACGGACGAAATGGGAGATAAATGAGCCGATACTCATGACGAGGCAGACGAGGCAGACGAGGCAAAGCAGGACTAAAGCAGGACTAAAGCAGGACTGAAGCAGGACTGAAGCAGGACTGAAGCAGGACTAAAGCAGGACTAAAGCAGGACTAAAGCAGGACTGAAGCAGGACTAAAGCAGGACTGAAGCAGGACTGAAGCAGGACTGAAGCAGGACTAAAGCAGGACTAAAGCAGGACTAAAGCAGGACTAAAGCAGGACTGAAGCAGGACTGAAGCAGGACTGAAGCAGGACTGAAGCAGGACTAAAGCAGGACTAAAGCAGGACTAAAGCAGGACTAAAGCAGGACTGGCGGACCGGGGATATTTTTTTTTCACACGAGACAAATGCAAAGGCTCCGCACAGAGACATTGAAAACTACAGACTGTCTGAGGGAAACAGACACAGAGTAAGTATCTAAACAGAGCTTTGCTCTCTGGCCTCTGGCGCTGCTTATATCAACGGTTTCTGCCTTATCTTTACGAGTCATGGTTATGTTTTGGTGTAAATTTTGCATTAACTGTTAGCTCTGATAGAGGCTCTGCACATGTGTTTTAATTTTAAATAGAACCAGCTACATTCCGTAATGAATGTCGTGACTGTCTTTGTGTTACTCGTTTGTTTTGGTTGTATCAGACGCACAACGTCCTGAACCTTCCTCTTCCTGGTTTTGTTCCTGGTCTCTCAGTCGGATCAGATTTGCTCGTTCACAACACCTCAGACGAACGGACTATCTGAGCAAACGGGGCCGGGATTCGGATCAAGAGGAGGCTGTGAATGCGACCTTAGTCTTTTTCTGCCCTGCACCTCTTGAGTGACAGACATGTTCTCCAATCAGAACGATCGAGCCTCATGGCTGCGGCCAATCAGAAGTCACTGCAGAAGAATCAAGTTTGCAGTCGCTATAAACAGACTCCGCGCGAGTCTCTGCAAACTACAAACTGTTCTGACTGCAGTAACAAACAACTGCCCCGTGACTCAGGCTGTCGACCCGTATACCACCGGTGTGGTACCGAAACGTTTAGGTACCGCTGGTATCGAAAAAACAATGTCTTTAATACTTAAAGGACGTTGGTTCTTTCAGCTCAAAAAAATGAAACCATTTTAAAAGAAATGGTCTTTTATGGCAGGGGATCCCCAGCTTTACATCACTCACCCCTTATGTAAAAGGTAATCACTAACAGCGTTTTGCAGCTTGTGATTCAGAAAATGCTTCTATGCTGAAAGAGTGAGAGAGCGACACGTTTATTAGAGAATGATTCAAACGAAGGATTGTTTTTCTGACAACTCCACAAAAACCAGTTTATCTGCAGCTCAACGCTCAAGTGCATGAAAATAAAACATTGCTGTATATAAATTATTAAAATTTAATTGCAATATCTGTCAGGCAACGTAGGTTTTTGTCAAAATCCGTGCAGCCCTGGTCTCAAATATACAGCCAATAGAAACAGTGGTGAGTGTGGCAAGTTGGGTGGTGTTGGTGAGTGTGGTGAGTGTGTAGTGGTGTGGTGGAGTGTGGTAAGTGGTGTAGTGTGTGGATGAGTGTTGTGGTGAGTGGTGTGGTGAGTGGTGGTAAGTGTGGTGAGTGTGTGGTGAGTGTGGTGAGTGTGTGTTGAGTGTGTGGTGAGTGTGTGGTGAGGTGTTGTGGTGAGTGTGTGGTGAGTGTGGTGAGTGTTGTGGTGAGTGGTGTGGTGAGTGTGTGGTGAGCGTGGTGAATTTTTTGGGGAAAAAAATGTTGGGTGAGTGTGGTACTCACGCAGAGCGGCCCTCCAAGGTCCAGCTTTGTCGAGGGATGAAATGCCCTCTTGGCCACACCGCGGCACTTTTGTCCACATGCCGCGCTCACGGCTTTTCATAGCCGGTCATCGTACTTGTTCAGTCCGTGTTCTGCAAGGAGAAACATTGGACACGCATTAGGAACAATGTAAAAGGCTCTAAGGTCTCCCTCTGTCAAAACGTGTGCAGAATCAAACGTGTTGCAGACGGGCAAACGTGTGGCAGACGGGTCCAAAGTGTGCAGAAACGGGTCAAACGTGTGCAGACGGGTCAAACGTGTCAGTACGGGTCAAACATGGGCAGACGGGTCAAACGTGTGCAGACGGGTGCAAAACGTGTGCCACACGGGTTCAAAGTGTGCACACGGGTCAAACGTGTGCAGACGGGTAACGTATGCACACGGGTCAACGTGTGACACGGGTCCAAACGTGTGCAGACGGGTCAAACGTGTGCAGACGGGTCAACATGGGCAGACGGGTCAAACGTGTGCAGACGGGTCACGTATGCACACGGGTCAACGTGTGCAGACGGGTCAAAGTGTTGGCAGAACGGGTCAAACATGTGCAGACGGGTCAAACGTGTGAGACGGTTCAAACGTGTGCAGACGGGTCAAACATGGGCGACGGGTTCAAACGTGTGCAGACGGGTCCAAACGTGTGGCAGACGTCAAACGTATGCAGACGGGGTCAAAACGTGTGCAGACGGGTCAACATGAGCAGACGGGTCAAAACGTGTGCAGACGGGTCAACTGTGGCAGACGGGTCAAACGTGTGCAGACGGGTCAAACATGGCAGACGGGTCAAACGTGTGCAGAACGGGGTCAAAACGTGTGCAGACGGGTCAAACGTGTGCAAGACCGGGTCAACATGGCCAGACGGGTCAAACATGGGCAGACGGGTCAAACGTGTGCAGACGGGTCAAACGTGTGCAGACAGGTCCAAACGTGTGCAGACGGGTTCAACGTGTGCAGACGGGTCAAACATGGGCAGAAACGGGTCAAACGTGTGCAGACGGGTCAAACGTGTGCAGACGGTCAAACGTGTGCAGACGGGTCAACGGGCAGACGGGTCAAACGTATGCAGAACGGGTCAAACATGAGCAGACGGGGTCAAACGTTGTGCAGACGGGTCAAACATTGCAGAACGGGTCAAACATGGGCAGACGGGTCAAACGTGGTGGCAGACGGGTCAAACAATGGGCAGACGGGTTCAAACATGGGAGACGGGTCAAACAATGGCAGACGGGTCAAACATGAGCCAGACGGGTACCAAACGTGTGCAGAACGGTCAAAACGTTGCAGACGGGTCAAAACGTGTGCAGACGGGTCAAACGTGTGCAAGACGGGTCAAACATGGGCAGACGGGTCAAAACAATGTGCAGACGGGTCAAGACGTGTGCAGACGGGTCAAACATGTGCAGACCGGGTCAAACATGGGCAGACGGGTCAAACATCGGGCAGACGGGTAAAACAAACATGTGCAGAACGGGTCAAACATGAGCAACGGGTCAAACGTGTGCAGACGGGTCAAACGTGTGCAGACCGGGTCAACGTGTGAGAACGGGTCAAACGTGTGCAGACGGGTCAAACGTGGTGCAACGGGTCAAACGTGTGCACACGGGTCAAACATGGGCAGACCGGTCCAAACATGGCAGAAGGGTCCAAACGTGTGCAGCGGGTCAAACGTGTGCAGACGGGTCAAACGTGTGCAGACGGGTCAAACATGGGCAGACGGGTCAACGTGTGCAGACGGGTCCAAACGTGTGCAGACGGGTCAACGTGAGCAGACGGGTCAACGTGTGCAGACGGGTCAAACGTGTGCAGAACGGTCAACGTGTGACACGGGTCAAAACGGTTGCAGACCGGGTCAAACGTGTGCACACAGGGTCAAACGTGTGCAGACGGGTCAAACGTGTGCACAACGGGTTCAAATCGTTTGCACAACGGGTCAAACGTGTGCAGACGGGTAAAACGTGTGCACACGGGCAAACGTGTGCAGACGGGTTCAAAACGTGTGCACACGGGTCAAACGTGTGCACACGGTCAAACGTGTGCAGACGGGTCAAACGTGTGCAGACGGGTCAACGTGTGCAAACGGGTCAAAACGTGTGCACACGGGTCAAAACGTGTGCACACGGGTCAAACGTGTGCAGACGGGTCAACGTGAGCAGACGGGTCAAACGTGTGCAGGACGGGTCAACGTGAGCAGAAGGGTCAAACGTGTTGCTAGACGGGTCAAACGTGTGCATGAGGGTCAAACGTGTGCAGACGGGTCAAACTGTTGCAGAACGGGTCAAAACGTGTGCACACGGGTCAAACGTGGCACACAGGGTCAAAACGTGTGCAGACGGGTCAAACGTGTGCGACGGGTCCAAACGTGTTTGCACACAGGGTCAAACTTGTGCAGACGGGTCCAAACGTGTGCACACGGGTCAAACTGTGCACAACGGGTCAAACGTGTGCACACGGGTCAAACGTGGTGCACACGGGTCCAAACGTATGCAGAACGGGTCAAACATGAGGCAGACGGGTCAAAACGTGTGCAGACGGGTCCAAAACATGGCAGACCGGGTAAACGTGTGCAGAACGGGTCAAACGTGTGGCGACGGGTCAAGACGTGTGCAGACGGGTCCAAACAGGGCGAGGGTCAACGTGTGCAGACGGGTCAACGTGTGCAGACGGGTCAAACGTAGCAGACGGGTCCAAACATGTGCAGACGGGTCCAAACATGGGCAGACCGGGTCAAACGTGTGCAGACGGGTCAAACGTGTGCAGACGGTCATAACGTGTGCAGACGGGTCCAAAACGTATGCAGACGGGTCCAAACATGGGCAAGACGGTCATAACGTGTGCAGACGGGTCAAACGTGTGCGACGGGTCAAACGTGCGCAGAAGGGTCAAACGTGTGCAGAACGGGTCAAAATGTGCAGAACGGTTCAAACATGGGCAGACGGGTCAAACGTGTGGCAGACGGGTCAACATGAGCAGACGGGTCAAACGTGTGCAGACGGGTCAAACGTGTGCAGACGGGTCTAAACATGGCAGACGGGTCAAACGTGAGCAGACGGGTCAAAACGTTGCAGACAGGGTCAAACATGGGCAGACGGGTCAAACGTATGCAGACGGGTCAAACATGAGCAGACGGGTCAAACGTGTGCCAGACGGGCCAAACGTGTTGCAGACGGGTCAACATGGGCAGACGGGTCAAACATGGGCAAGACGGGTCATAAACATGGGCAGAACGGTCAAACATGAGCAGACGGGTCAAACCGTGTGCAGCGGGTCAAACATGTGCAGACGGGTTCAACATGGGCAGAACGGGTCCAAACGTGTGCAGACGGTCAAACGTGTGCAGACCGGGTCAAAATGGTGCAGACGGGTCAAACATGGGCAGACGGGTTCAAACATGGGCAGACGGGTCAAACATGTGCAAGACGGGTCAAACATGAAGCAGACGGGTCAAACTGGTGCAGACGGGTCAAACGTGTGCAGACGGGGTCAAACGTGTGCACACGGGTCAAACGTGGGTGCACACGGGTCAAACATGGGCAGACGGGTCAACAATGGGCAAGACGGGTCAACATGGGGCAGACGGGTCCAAACGTATGCCAGACGGGTCAAACATGGGCAGACGGGTCAAACGTGTGCAGACGGTCCAAACGTGTGCAGACGGGTCAAACGTGTGCAGACGGGTCAAACATGGGCCAGACGGGTCCAACGTGTGCAAGACGGGTCAAACGTGTGCAGACGGGTCAAACGTGTGCAGACAGGGTCAAACATGGGCAAGACGGGGTCAAACGTGTGCAGACGGGTCAAAACGTGTCCACACGGGTACAACGTGTGCACACGGGGTTCAAACTGTGCACACGGGTCAAACGTGTGCAGACGGGTCAAACGTGTGCAGACGGGTCAAACGGTGTGCACACGGGTCAAACGTGTGCACACGGGTTAAACGTGTGCAGACGGGTCAAACGTGTGCACACGGGTCAGAACGTGTGGGCAGACGGGTCAAACGTGTGCACACCGGGTCAAACGTGTGCAGACGGGTCAAAACGTGTGCAGACGGGTCAAACGTGTGGCAGACGGGTCAACGTGTGCAGACGGGTCAAACATGGGCAGACGGGTCAACGTGTGCAGACGGGTCAAACGTGTGCAGACGGGTCAACGTGTGCAGACGGGTCACATGGGCAGACGGGTCAAACGTATCAGAACGGGTCAAACATGAGCAGACGGGTCAAAAACGTGTGGCAGACGGGTCAAACATGTGAGACGGGTCAAACTGGGCAGACGGGTCCAAACGTGTGCAGACGGGTCAAAACATGGGCAGACAGGGTTCAAACATGGGCAGACGGGTCAAAACATGGGCAGACGGGTCAAACATGAGCAGACGGGTCAAACGTGTGCAGACGGGTCAAACGTGTGGCAGACGGGTCAAACGTGCAGACGGGTCAAAGTGTGCAGACGGGTCAAACATGGGCAGACGGGTCAAACATGTGAGAGGGTCCAAAACGGTGCAGAACGGGTCAAACATGTGCAGACGGGTCAAACATGGGCAGACGGGTCAAACATGGGCAGACGGGTCAAAACATGTGCCAGACGGGTCCAAACATGAGCAGACGGGTCAAACGTGTGCAGACGGTCAAACGTGTGCAGACGGGTCAAACGTGTGCAGCGGGTCAAACGTGCAGACGGGGTCAAACCGTGTGCACACGGGTCAAACGTGTGCACACGGGTCAAACATGGGCAGACGGGCAAACATGGGCAAGACGGGTCAAACGTGTGCAGACGGGTCAAACGTGTGCAGACGGGTCAAAGTGTGCAGACGGGTTCAAACATGGGCAAGACGGTCAAACGTGTGCAGACGGGTCAAAACGTGTGCAGACGGGTCAAAACCGTGAAGCAGACGGTTCAAACGTGTGCAACACGGGTCAACGTGTGCCAGACGGGTCAAACGTGTGCACACCGGGTCAAACGTGTTCACACGGGTCAAACGTGTGCCAGACGGGTCAAACGTGTGCACACGGTCAAACGTGTGCAGACGGGTCAAACGTGTGCACAGGGTCAAACGTGTGCAACACGGGTAAACGTGGCAGACGGGTCAAACGTGTGCAGACGGGTCAAACGTGGTGCACACGGGTCAAAACGTGTGCACACGGGTCAAACGTGGTGCAGACGGGTCAAACGTGAGCAGACGGGTCAAACGTGTGCAGACGGGTCAAACGTGAGGCAGAACTGGTCAAACGTGTGCAGACGGGTCAAACGTGTGCAGACGGGTCAAACGTGTGCAGACGGGTCAAACGTGTGCAAGACGGGTCAAACGTGTGCACACGGTCCAAAAAAACCGTGTGCACACGGGTCAAACGTGTGCAGACGGGTCAAAACGTGTGCAGACGGGTCAAACGTGTGCACACGGGTCAAACGTGGTGCACACGGGTCAAACGTGTGCACACGGGTCAAAACGTATGCAGACGGGTCAAACATAGAGCAGACGGGTCAAACGTGTGCAGACGGTCAAACCATGGCAGACGGGTCAAGACGTGTGAAGACGGGTCAAACGATGTGCAGACGGGTCAAACGTGTGCAGACGGGTCAAAAATGGCAGACGGGTCAAACGTGTGCAGACGGGTCAAACGTGTGCAGACGGGTCAAACGTATGCAGACGGGTTCAAACGTGTGCAGACCGGGTCAAACATGGGCAACGGTCAAACGTGTGCAGACCGGGTCAAACGTGTGCAGACGGGTCAAACGTGTGGCAGACGGGTCAAACGTATGCAGACGGGTCAAACATGGGCAGACGGAGTCAACGTGTGCAAGACGGGTCAAACGTGTGCAGAACGGGTCATAACGTGTGCAGAACGGGTCAAACAGTGTGCAGACGGGTCAACATGTGCAGACGGGTCAAACATGGGCAGACCGGGTCAAACGTGTGCACGAACGGGTCAAACATGGGCAGACGGGTCAAAGTGTGCCAGACTGTCCAAACAATGAGCAAGACGGGTCAAACGTGTGCAGACGGGTCAAACGTGTGCAGACGGGTCAAAAATGGGAGACGGGTCAAACGTGAAGCAGAACGGGTAAACGTGTGCATGACGGGTCAAACATGGGCAGAACGGGTCAAACGTATGCAGACGGGTCAACATGAGCAGACGGGTCAAACGTGTGCAGAACGGGCCAAACGTGTGCAGACCGGGTCCAAACATGGGCAGAGGTCAACATGGGCAGACGGGTCAAACTATGGGCAGACGGGTCAAACCATGAGCAGAAGGGTCAAACGTGTGAGACGGGTCAAACATGTGCAGACGGGTTCAAACATGGGCAGACGGGTCAAAACGTGTTGCAGACCGGGTCAAACGTGTGGAACGGGTCAAACATGTGCAGACGGGTCAAACATGGGCAGACGGTAAACATGGGCAGACGGGTCCAAACATGGTGCAGACGGGTCCAAAACATGAGCAAGACGGTCAAACGTGTGCAGACGGTCAAAACGTGTGCAGACGGGTCAAACGTGTGCACAGGGTCAAAACGTGTGCACACGGGTCAAACATGGGCAAGACGGGTCAAACATGGCAGACGGGTCAAACATGGGCAGACGGGTCAAACGTATGCGACGGGTCAAACATGGGCAGACGGGTCACGTGTGCATAGACGGGTCAACGTGTGCGACGGGTCAAACGTGTGCAGACGGGTCAAAACATGGGCAGACGGGTCAAACGTGGTGCAGACGGGTTCAAACGTGTGCCAGACTAAACGTGTGCAGACGGTTTCAAACAATGGGCAACGGGTCAAACGTGTGCAGACGGGTCAAAGCGTGTGCACACGGGTCAAAGTGTGCACACGGGTCAAACGGTGCACACGGGTCAAACGTGTGGCAGACGGGTCAAACGTGTGCAGACGGGTCAGAAACGTGTGCACCACGGGTAAACGTGTGCACAACGGGTCCACGTGTGCAAGACGGGTTCAAACGTGTGCACACGGGTCAAACCGTGTGCAGAGGGTCAACGTGTGGCAAGACGGGTCCAAACGTGTGCACACGGGTCAAAACGTGTGCACACGGGTCAACGTGTGGCAAGAACGGGTCAAACGTGTGCAGACGGGTCAAACATGAGCAGAACGGGGTCAAACATGAGCAGACGGGTCACAACGTGAGCAGACGGTCAAAACTGTGCAGACGGTCAAACGTGTGCAAGACGGGTCAAACGTGTGGCAGACGGGTCAAACGGTGCCACACGGGTCAAACGTGTGCAGACGGGTCAAACGTGAAGCAGACGGGTCAAACGTGAGCAGACGGGTCAAACGTGTGCAGACGGGTCAAAACGTGAGCAGACGGGTCAAACGTGTGCAGACGGGTCAAACCGTGTGCAGACGGGTCAAACGTGAGCAGACGGGTCAAACGTGTGGCAGACGGTCAAACGTGTGCAACAACAGGGTCAAAACGTGTGCAGACGGGTCAAACGTGTGCAGACGGGTCAAACGTGTGCAGACGGGTCAAACGTGTGCAGACGGGGTAAAACGTGTGCACGACGGGTTCAAACGTGTGCAGACGGGTCAAACGTGTGCAGACGGGTCAAACGTGTGCACACGAGTCAAACGTGTGCAGACGGGTCCAAACGTGGTGCAGAACGGGTCAAACGTGTGCCACGGGTCAAAACATGAGCAAACGGGTTCCAAACGTGAGCAGAAACGGGTACAAACGTGTGCAGACGGGTCAAACATGAGCAGACGGGTCAAACATGAGCAGACTGGGTCAAACATGTGCAGACGGGTCAAACGTGTGCAGACGGGTCACACGTGTGCAGACGGGTCACACGTGTGCAGACGGGTCAAACGTGTGCAGACGGGTCAAAACTGTGTGGCAGACGGGTCAAACGTGTGCACACGGGTCAAACGTATGCAGACGGGTTCAAACGTTGCAGACGGGTCAAACGTGTACGGGTCAAAACGTGCAGTGGATCCTCAGCGATCGTACAAAACGGCATGGCGGTGCACTTCAGCCAGCGCCTCATCCTGGGAGACGGCAGCTGGTCCTTTGCACCGACCACTGAGAAGTGGCCAGTTTTTTCCGGTTCACAAAAACAACACAAAAAGAAAAAGGAAAAAAATAAGTTCCAAACGTCAAGCGACTCAGCCAGTGAGTGCAACGACCGCTCAACAGTCCGATCAAAAAGTCAGTCCACAAACAGAAGGTCCAGGCTTTTCTCCTCCCAGGAAAGTTCCCTTGGCCAGCGTTCAGTTGTTCAGCATTCCTGCTTCAGGCTCTGCCCTGTCATCACTGCACAGCAGCTTACCCGGAGAGGAGGGAGCAGGAGAGGGAGAGAGGGAAAGGAGTGTGGAGAAGAGAAGGGCCAGCTGCCAGCCACGGGACCTGCCCCGGCCGGCTCCTGCTCTCCTCCTCAGGGAACAGTCAGCTCAGCCTGACTCCTGCTTCCTCCTCAGGGAACAGTCAGCTCAGCTGACTCCTGCTCTCCTCTCAGGGAACAGTCAGCTCAGCCTGACTCCTGCTCTCCTCCTCAGGGAACAATCAGCTCCTCTCCTCCTCCTCTCCTCCTCCTCAGGGGAAGAGCGTCCCCGGCTCCTGCTCTCCTCCTCCTCAGGGGAAGAGCGTCCCCGGCTCCTGCTCTCCTCCTCCTCAGGGGAAGAGCGTCCCCGGCTCCTGCTCTCCTCCTCAGGGGAAGAGCGTCCCCGGCTCCTGCTCTCCTCCTCGGGAAGAGCGCCCCGCTCCTGCTCTCCCTGTCCCCCACACTCAGTCAGCTGTTGTCCTGCTCCTGCGCCGCCTGCAGAGTTTGAATCCTGGGTTTGTGCTGGTCTGTCCCGTCTCAAACGCTCCTGACTGCAGAGTCTGGTTCTTGGCCCGGTGGCTCCGCAGCTAGTGCTTCTCCAAATGCCGGGTCAGTGAGCCGAGCGGGTGAATATGAGAGCTCCTGGGGGTTTAAAATATCCCCCTCCCTGTAAACAGCGCGGTGCAGACAGCCCAGACTGGTTACCTCTTTATTTTTCGACCTCCAACCTCCGCGTAGTGACTGATAGGAAGACAGGAGCTAAGAATACATTCTGGACATGCCTGGGCCGTGAGTAATGGCTTTGGTGTCTGTCAGCGCTGAAGCTGAAACAAGGCCAAGCGAGCAGGCCCCACACTCTGCTGCTCCCCCCAAAGCACCCCCACTGCTCCCCCAAAGCACCCCCACTGCTCCCCCCAAAGCCCCCCCACTGCTCCCCCCACTCACCACGCTCAAATACGGATGTCACCGGGGCGTTCTGCTCTGGTCTCCTAACATTGGGCCTCATTCACGACACAATGTTTTTGTCATTCACTAAATGTTTCTGAGCTGAAAATGAAGAAATCTCAAGAACAGTCAGTTTCTTAAAATATCTCCAGTTCTGTCATTCATATACTTGTACTATGAAATCTCAAAATAAATAATCCAATATTTATTTCAATAATTTCTCTTCTGAAACACAAAGAGGCATCAAGAGCCCCCCCCCACCCACAGCTGCAGCACAGTGGAGGCGTCACAAGAGGCGCTACAGGAAACGAGGAAGGGACAAACGAGGAGGCATCCGGGCAAGACTCACAGCTAAACCGCACATGCCTCTATCCTACTGTTGTTCTGACTAATGTTCATTCACTGGAGAAGGCAAGGCAACTTTATTTATACCGCGCATTTCGGACACAAAGCAACTCAAAGCGCCTCGAAAATAAACGGATTAACAGCTACGCTCTTCAGAAGATGGTGAAAGACTTGTGGAGCGGAGGGAGCTGCGCAGGAGGAAGAGGAAGGAGGAGCTGACCAGTGCAGGACACCACGCTTTGAAACAGAGCTCGACCAATATGGGTTTTTCTAAGGCCGATGCCGATATGCACAGCTGATATTTTTGACAGATTTGTTTCCAAATGTCTATAATCCTGTAAAAACACGAATACTTGGCCGCTCCAGCAGTGGCCGATTTTATTTTATTACTTTAGGATTAAATCTTAGTTTCCCAGCTTTGATTAGCTGCCATTAGCATCAGCATAGCTACTGTTGTTAGCCGTGGCATTTTGCATGGTGATCAAAAATACAATTGCAGAGGTTTAAAACTAGAGATGCAGCATTTTTGATACCGATACTGGGATTTGAGTATCTGCCGATATCCAATATTTACCGATACCAAAAGACTTATTTAAAAGTGGCTTTCTCTGAGTGAAAAAAAGTCATATTTTATTGTCATGTTACAGATCAATTATCAATTATATCTATTGATATACTCTTGGATAAAATGTAACAAGGATCACTGGACTTTTCTACCCTAAAATATCCTGAGGTGAAAGACAGGCTTTGGGTGACATTAATATGAAGTGATCTGATGACAAATATGTCAGATCAGTTATTTTTTATGAGGCTACTTTAGGTGTATCATAGTTTCTGACTCAGCCGTGATTAGTTTTCGTTAGCATTAGCATTAGCGCCCGCTCGCTTTAGCATACTGATGCTAACCACGGAATTGTGCGTGGCGATCAGAAATACGTTTGCGGAGGTTAAAGCTAACTCCCCTGGTTATCCTCTAAAGTGATAGGCAGCAGCCCATATTCACTTAGATTTAGGTGTAAACGTTATTTTTTAAGGCGTTGAGCCAAAACTGGTTTTGGTTCAGTATCGGATATTTGTAGCCGATATCCGATATCATAATTTTTCCAGTATCGGCTCCGATATCGGTGTATCCCTAGTTAAAACTAACTCAGGATTAAATTCTCCAGATTCTGAGCTTCAGAATGACATATGCTCATAGTGACTGAGGTTTAGCGATGTTTCTCAGTTCCCCTGAGGCCGAGGGAGCTGTGAGAGCCCTGACTTTGCTCTTTCCTTCGTCTTATTGGCTGACAGCACGACGTGGAGTCAAGACCACCACAACGCGGTGTTGGGTAGTTCAGCTTTACTCAAATCTAAAAGCTTCTCTGCCACATTTGACCAACAAAAATGACCTAAACAGATCTTTTTCCTTCGTGTCTCATTTATGTCTAATTTTTAAGGTTAAGCTATAAGCTCTCTAGCTACTTATTGTCACGTAAAAAAAAGCTAAATTAACATCTTTACCGATCAAAGCAGATACAAAGTCGCAGTAGTTCAGCGGTTTGTAGACGACCGTCTCACATGAATGTTTAAAGTGTGTGTTTATTTTATATTTAGACACAAAAGCAGAGCTCATGGCGGCAGCATCAGCCTGAGGCCTAGGACGTTGTGAGAGGCTCATTTTAAAGCTCTGACTGAGCAGTTTCCAAAGCAATAAACAGGAAGTTTCGATCACCTTCAGTTCTGGAGAGATCGGTCGACCTCTAGTTTATTGTTTATTGAAACAGGGACAAAACCATTAGTCTTTACAAAAGAGATGATTTGTACCAGATTTAGCGAAGTAGCTATTTTCCATCTGCAGTCCCTGGACAGGTGAGTACAAAAACATTACAATTATAATCTATATATCTAATCTACAATAAAATCACTATATAAAATACATGTTATGCGTTTTCTAAAAGTGTATACAGAAAACTAAACAATCCCTACAATGTACAATACGTTCATCAATGCTGACACGATTGATAATCTAAAATACACTTTTTCAAATTTAGAGTAAAACTATTAAGATCTACAGACAATGTCAAACTGTCTGGAAGCTCATTCCACTGTTTAATGGAGCGAAATGAGAAGGCACATTGCGCAAAGGCCGAGGATCTTTTTGGGATTACACAGTTTTTATTTGCAGTGGACCGAGTGGCTCTAATGTTCTGCTCAGAACAAAGTCTGACAAAGTTCTTCAATGGTGGTGGAGCTGTACTATTAGTGATTTTGAATATAGTTTTTAGATTATTGTAAAGAATTAGATTGTCAAAACTGAGCAGTTTGAACTTACTCAGGATATTGCAATGATGATAAAGTGTTTTTTTGTCAAGTGCCTTTAAAGCCTGATTATACACAGATCTTAGTGGTTTGAGCGTGGTCTCCTTTGCCTGCGACCAGCTAGATAAACAGTAAGTAAAGTGAGGAATTCTCATGGCGTTGAAATAAGTGAAAGCCGCCTCGACTCAAGTTTGCGATTCATCAAAAATTGACCCTTCTGTTCCTTTTCCTTTAGTCTGTGTGTCCCCCCCCCCGGGGTGGACCAAAGCTCTCCTGGTCTCTGCGTCGGGGGCCAGGTGGACCAAAGCTCTCCGGGTCTCTGCGTCGGGGGCCGGGTGTCACTCTCTTTAAAGGCAGCTGTCCGAGCGTGGCCCGGCGTCGCTGCTGGAGCCACACCACAAAAGATTACCTTGGAGCGAAGGCACGGCGGTAAACAGAGGGGAACGCGTCACCGGAGAAGGTTAGCGGCGCAGGGAAAGCGCGAGGAGGCAGAAGATGAGCCGCTCCTTTTACGCGGAGACTCGGATCATGTCGGAGTCCGGTTACGAAGCGCGGCCAGACTGGCGTTACGGCAACACTGCTCAGAAGGGAATACAAGGATCATTTGCATCTGTCAACATGACTCCAGTTGGAGACTCTATAGTCGTCTCCGTAATGTCCCCTGGGGTCTCCAGGTCGTTTTGGTGAAATAAACAGGTTCGATTTCAGCAGAGACTGCAGAGACCACGCTAAGACCTCTTGGAGACCACACAACCAATTGTGGCAATGTTGCAAACACCGTTGACCCGCAACCTGTGAGACGTTTCTGTGACATCCCTGCAATGTCTCTGAGACCTGTGATACCAAGGAGATCTCAAAGAGACGTAACAGTGACGTCGCAGAGAAGTCGCAATGACTGTAGATTGCCTAAATGTAGCTCAGCCTTCGTGCAGACATCCTTCTCATTTAAAGGCGTCAAAGAATGGAACAAACTCCCACAGAATCTGAAACTTTTCTTAGACCTGAAAGATTTCTCTTGTAATACAAAGAAAGTGCTGTTGGAAAACCAGTCATGTCAGCACCGATAACTGTAAATGTAAATATGACCGTTAGTGATGTTTTATATAGTAATTTTAGCATGATTCTATGTGGACTGATGCTGTAACGGGTGAATGAATGAATGAATGAATATTTGTATTTGAGTGGTTAAATATATTTTATATTGTACATGTTGTGACTCTGGTGCAAAGCATCTTTAATTAATGTGTTTGCACATTGTCCCTGTTGAAATAAATTAGTAAACTAAACCAAGTCACTGACACATCTCCCCAGCAGACGTTTGGGCTCTGACATTCCATATTTCAAAAGACGTCTTGTTGCTGAACATCTTTAAGTCACGCCCCCACGCCCCCAACAACCAATCGCCAAGCTCCATGATACTGAATCTGCTGATTAAATACACACCTGGGGCGCTGGTGAATGGGCTGACGAGGGATTGCAGAGACCTCTCTTTGAGATCTCATTAGTATCAGACAGGTCTCAGAGCACTGCAGGGACGTCACAGAAACGTGGACATGGTTCAGACCAGATATATCGGTCCCACCAGAGGTGGCCAAGGCTATGACTGATGTTTAAGTAGGTCTAAGTCTGAGGTTTATATTTCTGTACGAGTTACAGCTTTATCCCAGTGTGGACCACCTCATGTCTGAAAAAGTTACTTTGTCACTGGTTTAGGTCATTTCCAGCCCATTAGAGAATACTTTACACCTTTGTATGTGGGATCAAAGAGGCCTTTGCCTCCTTGGGTGGTACTGACACACCAGAGTTTGGGGTTTGGCTCATGGATTAAACTGCTTGGACCGAGTAGACCACATGGAGACCTCGCAGAGACTTGAAAAGTATAATCCGTTTGTTTTCACCGAGACTACCTGGAGACTCGGAGACATCTCCGAGACCAGCGGCAACTCGAGTCTCCAACTAGTCTCCAGGCCAGTGAGACAGGCCTTTGGTGAGCGCGATTTACGGTGTGGTTAGCATCTTAATCATACTTTAAACACAGAACGGCTTATATATTGTTGGATTACAGGCTTTAAAACATAAAGAACAGTTTGTATCCAGGCAGTACAGGATCAAAGCGCTGACACAGTAGAAGAAGCTCAAACGGCAACATTCAACTCATCTTTGGTTCAGGATCACTGTGTGAAAGTTGAGATACGACTTGTCTCTAATGAGGAAACGTAACATGGTTTAAAACTCAGAAAGGTTAATGTTGCTATGTCCACTTTAAATCGATCTCTCTTTAAAGTGACACAACTGCATCTGAAACAACTCAAGGGCATTTATCTAAGGGAAACTCTTGTGAAATGAGTCGTTCTTTTCCGTGAAACCCCTCTATAGAGAACAAAATAAAGGGTTTAACTAAAATGCTTTGATTTCAAATAAATAATAATACTGAAAAATTGAGCGTCCAAACTAAAGGATGAATATTCCGACTGAAGTGATCCGGGTGACGTGTGGTACGGAGGGTCTCTGCTTTCCAGAGTTGCTCACCACCGCCCGGAGACAAAGGCGCCAAAATGGCACCTGGCCATGGCATAGCGTACGCGCTCATGAGCGTGTCTGACACGGCGAGCGCTGCTGTATCTGCTCAGGAATCTGTTTACGCGCCGGTCAGGAATAGAGCGGTTAGCACGGCGAGAAACAGGCAGAAAGAAGCTCAGGTTATTATTACTCATTTAAAAGGAGAGACGCTACAGGTGGGAAACATTCACATTTAGAGACGGTCAATGTGACTTTGCTGGACATGATGGATATAAATATGAAGGGACAATGTCCTGCAGGTTATAATGACCCAGAGCCACTGTCCCACTCAGACCCACAGGTTTCACGCCGCTGTATGCGCCGTTTGCCCAAAGTCTATGTGAATGAAGAAAAGTGGCTCGTCTGCAGTCATGCGCTCACATTAGGCATGTTTGAGCGCGGCGCGCGCTCACATCGGGCATGTTTGAGCGCGAGCGCGGCTCACATCGGCATGTGAGCGCGCGCTCACATCGGGCATGTTTGAGCGCGAGCGGCGGGCTCACATCGGGCATGTTTGAGCGCGCGCGCTCACATCGGGCATGTTTGAGCGCGCGCGCGCTCACATCAGGCTGTTTGAGCGCGCGCGCTCACATCGGCATGTTTGAGCGCGATGGCGCGGGGCTCACATCGGGCATGTTTGAGCGTGAGCGGCGCGGGCTCACATCGGGCATGTTTGAGCGTGAGCGCGCGCGGGCTCACATCGGGCATGTTTGAGCGCGCGCGCGCGCTCACATCGGGCAATGTATTGAGCGCGAGCGCCTGCGCTCACATCGGGCATGTTTGAGCGGCGAGCGCGCGGCTCACATCGGGCATGTTTGAGCGTGGCGCGCGCGCTCACATCGGGCATGTTTGAGCGCGACGCTCACATCGGGCATGTTGAGCGCGCGGGCTCACATCGGGAGTTGAGGCGCGCGCGCGCTCACATCGGGCATGTTTGAGCGCGCGCGCGCTCACATCGGCATGTTTGAGCGCGCGGCGCTCACATCGGGCATGTTTGAGCGCGCTCGCTCACATCGGGCATGTTTTGAGCGTGCGCGCGCGCTCACATCGGGCATGTTTGAGCGTGCGCGCGCTCCATCGGGCATGTTTTAGCGCGCGTCACATCGGGCATGTTTGAGCGTGCGCGGCGGCTCACATCGGGCCTGTTTGATAGCGCGCGGGCTCACATCGGCATGTTTGAGCGTGGCGGCGCGCGGGCTCACATCGGGCATGTTGAGCGTGAGCGCGCGCGGGCTCACATCGGCATGTTTGAGCGCGAGCGCGCGCTCACATCGGGCATGTTTGAGCGCGAGCGCGCGCTCACATCGGGCATGTTTGAGCGCGACGCGCGCTCACATCGGCATGTTTGAGCGCGAGCGCGGCGCTCACATCGGGCAGTTTGAGCGTGCGCGCGCGCTCACATCGGGCATGTTGAGCGCGGGCGCTCACATCGGGCATGTTTGAGCGGCGCCGCGCTCACATCGGGCATGTTTGAGCGCGCGCGCCTCACATCGGGCATGTTTAGCGCGCGCGCGCTCACATCGGGCATGTTTGAGCGCGCGCGGCTCACATCGGGCAGTTTGAGCGCGCGGCGCTCACATCGGGCATGTTTGAGCGTGCGCGCGCTCACATCGGGCATGTTTGAGCGGCGCGCGCTCACATCGGGGCCATGTTTGAGCGCGCGCTCACATCGGGCATGTTTGAGCGGCGCGTGCAGGCTCACATCGGGCATGTTTGAGCGCGCGCGCGCTCACATCGGCATGTTTGAGCGTGCGCGGCGGCTCACATCGGGCATGTTTGAGCGGCGGCTATCGGCGGTGAGCGCGCGCGCTCACATCGGGCATGTTGAGCGCGCGCGCGGGCTCACATCGGGCATGTTTAGCGCGCGGCCACATCGGGCATGTTTAGCGCGCGCGCGGCTCACATCGGGCAGTTTGAGCGGCGCGCGGCCACATCGGGCAGCGGGGTCACATGGGTGTTTTAGCGCGCGCGCTCACATCGGGCATGTTTGAGCGCGCGGCGCTCACATCGGGCCATGTTTTAGCGCGCGCCGGCTCACATCGGGCATGTTTAGCGGCGCGGGCTCACATCGGGCATGTTTGAGCGCGCGCGCGCTCACATCGGGCATGTTTTAGCGCGCGGCTCACATCGGGCATGTTTTAGCGCGCGCGCTCACATCGGGCATGTTTTGAGCGCGCGGCTCACATCGGGCATGTTTGAGCGCGCGGGCTCACATCGGGCATGTTTTAGCGCGCGGGGCTCACATCGGGCATGTTTGAGCGCGCGCGCGCTCACATCGGGCATGTTTAGCGCGCGGCTCACATCGGGCATGTTTAGCGCGCGCGGCTCACATCGGGCATGTTTGAGCGCGCGCGCGCTCACATCGGGCATGTTTTAGCGCGCGCGCTCACATCGGGCATGTTTAGCGCGCGGGCTCACATCGGGCATGTTTGAGCGCGCGCGCGCTCACATCGGGCATGTTTTAGCGCGCGGGCTCACATCGGGCATGTTTGAGCGCGCGCGCGCTCACATTAGGCATGTTTTAGCGTGCGCGCTCACATCGGGCATGTTTGAGCGCGCGCGCGCTCACATTAGGCATGTTTTAGCGTGCGCGCTCACATCGGGCATGTTGAGTGCGCGCGCTCACATTAGGCATGTTTTAGCGTGAGTTAAAGAGTGAATGTTCTTCTCTCCTCCAGTGTGATCAAGAAAGTCTGATCTTTAGTTGTAAACAAGACGTTACAGATCCATTATTAAATGGACTCAACTTATAAGCGCTTTTCTACCTTCATCAGGCCCAAAGCACTTTACAGTGGGGAACCAGTTCACCCTCATTCATACACCAGTGTAACAGACACTGGAGAGGAGGAGGGTGAAGTGTCTTGCCCAAGGACACAACGACAGTGTGCACCTGCAGGAGCTGGGATTCGAACCCCCGACCTTCCGATCATGAGACGACCCGCTCTACCGACTGCACCACCATAAACTATCAATTATATCTATTAATAACTGAATGTGAAAACGTCAAACGTGTCTGGAGGTCCTCTATATTCTGCTTATCGATGATGATCAGTAACAAGTTTAAAAACAATATTCCTTCTTTTATTGTAACACCTGTTCTTTTTTACCGAGGTGTTTAGTCTTTTTGGAGCTGCAGTATCTCGCTCAGACTAATGGCTTTTCTCACGTCCAGACGGATGAAATCATGAGGACAAAATAACCACCGCGCCACACACGCACACCACACATGCACACGCCACACACACGCCACACACACGCACACATGCACACGCCACACACGCACAAACCAGGCCAGACCAAAACATAAAGCTCCGGTGTCAGCGACCAGATCCAGTTTTATGGGATTATGGGTGAGAAGTGACGGTGACGGCCCGGGACAAGTGTTATCAGAGCTCAGCGGAGGCATTTCAGACGGACACGGCCCAGAGGAGGCGGGACATCAGCGGGTTCATTACATATTATTGTTATAAGCCAGACGCTGCAGGGGAATGAGGGGAAAACCTTAATGTAGAGATATTAAGATGAAACGTTTGCTGAACATCACAGATATAAACGAGGCAAAAATGTGTTGCAAGTTTTCTGCCGTTTTATGTTTTCATATAAAAAATAAGACGTTTTGTACATAAAAATGAGTGAAATGACAAATGGCTCTTAATAAGTGAAAAAAATCTGTTAAAATGTAAATGTTTCTTCAGTATTCCCCAGCCCTGGTTGAGAAACACTAGCTGTGTTTCGGTCAGAGAACATTTGCATAATAATGTCGCATAACAAAAGCGAATTTACATGCAGTTCCATCAGAGCGTTTTGGGGAATGATGAGGGCGGTTTCCATGGTTACCACAGTCGGCTGAATGGCACTGTTGCACCATTTCTCCAGCAGAGGGTGCACGGTCCGCATTTGATTTAACTAGTTGCAGCTTTTTCTGTTCTTGTTTTCTTGTGTGTTTGTCATTTATCTTGTTTTATTTATTGGTTTATTTGGTACGGATACGCACTCTCACTCATCCTGGTCTGTTGTGTTTCTCGTGGGAACCAGAGGAAACCCGGGACCTTGTAGCTGTGAGGCGCAGAGGAGGAGCTCCATCTCTCTCCTTCCTCTTCATGAACGAGTGTCCAAGCATGTTCCTGTCGTTTCTGAATGATCGTGTTTATTAGTTTATTTGACAGGGACAGTTCACATTAATGAACATTTCTGTAAATGTGTCAGTATTAGCTGCAAAGCTAGTTTTCAGCTGTTGTCCCTGGGCCAGGTGTATAATGCCAACAACAATTATAAAACAATTTAAAAGTTGAGGCTACACTTACAAAAAAAGTTGATACAATTCATACATTAATAACATCTGAATGTTCGTTCTGTGACTTGCACAATAGAATGGAGAGTTTGGTGCAAGGGCAGGTCATACAGTTCAAACAGACATTATAAGGATAAATATGTACAATTATTATTTACAAAGCAACACCTGTGCAGAGGATCCTGACACTTGGCTCAGTCCTGCAGCAGGAGGTCTGTATAGGATCTAATGAGCACATCGATGATTTCAACCAGTTTTTTAATTGAGTCCTAAATGTGTTAAACGTGGGGCATTCTCTTATAGTGAGAGGGCTGCTGTTCCAGATGTTACAGCCCCTGACTGAAAGAACAGTCTGGCCAAAAGTGGTCTGTCTGAAGTAGGTCTGGGCGATATGACGATATTAGACCGTCTTACGATCTCTAGAGCTGACGATCTGTTATTTTTGTGGGATCGTTTTATCCCGGTTTTAAGCACTTCTGAAAAGTTGACTCTTTCACCGTCAGTGAAGCAAACCCAAGCCCCTAACTTTCTGCTACGCAATGTCGGACGCTAATGCGAGCATTTGGCAGCGAGCCGCTCCTCTACAGTCGCATACACGACCAGGCTCCTCAATCTAGAGCTTTTAACCCAGAGTTCTGTCTCTACTTCAGCGGTGCTTATATCTGTGTCTGTCCCCCGTAACGCCGCTGCTCTGCGCAGATCGCAGCGTGCGTTTATTTATTTACCTGACACGTGCAAAGAAGTCCTTCGTCCTTACAGTTCTGTCAGGCGCCGCATCCTTCTCATTTGTTTAATTTAAATCCTGGACCGTGTTCACAAATGCGCTGTTTATTCATGTCTTTGAAAATATAAAAGTTCTCTAAATACACAGTCAGTCTGAGTTCATTATTGTAAATTCACCTAACAGTGACAAACTTCTTCCTGTTTGAGTTTTACACAATAAAAGTCCCTGCATGTTATCGCTTTAGTAAGACTCTAATTGTGAAACAGTCAGACAGCGACAGAGCGTTACATTTACAGTAGCTTGACGTCATGAGAGAGACGTCTCAGAAAAAATGCCAAACAGCAACAGACACTAACAACAAGCCTTTACCAAACTTACTCTTTAACTTACTTATACTTAATTTATTAGTTGGAGTTTTATTGTGTTTTTGATGTATAAAGTGAGTTTGCTTTAGGTCCAAGTCTATTATTGCTGTGTTGATTATCACAGTTGAATAAATTAGTGTAGTATTTGTCTTCTTCAGTGTGTAATTTAAGTAATTTTGTCATTATAAAAAATCGTGATAAAACCGAAATCGTTATAATTCAAAAATCGTGATATTCTATTTTTGCCATATCGCCCACCCCTAGTCTGAAGGGCACTTCACAGTCTCCTCTAACCACAGACTGAGTGGCTCTGCCAGAAGAGGATTTCAATTTTACCAATTCCCTCGTGCTCGTTCAGCTCATGCTCATCGTGTTGGTTCTTCAGTGCGACGCAGCGGCCGTGTTTAAGTGTCCGACTGCAGGATGATCGTATAAACAGGCTGAACTTCAGAATGCAGCGTTAAAATGCTTTACTGAGACGGGACGGCGCGGTCGCTCCGAGTGCAAAGGTGTTGAGCTGTGAGGAGCAGACACGGTGAGAAGCAAAGGTCCCGTTACACTTTTACACTCGCCCTGCCCGTGGCCCTGAGGGTAATCAGGGAGAGTCGGGACATTTCCTGGTGGGCCGCTCGGTGGCGCTGCTTTTGGGCTGACAGAATAAAATAAATAATTAAATAACCATTCCAGGCCTAAAGGCTTTAACTGCAGCTTTCAGGGCCGAGTATCGGTGGATAGCCAACACTGTAAAATATGGTTGACCTCTCATTTAAAGCCAGAAGAACAGAATGAGGTTTAAAGGGCGTCTGTGAGTGAACTCTAATATAAAGGAATAGGCCCAGACTGACCCGGCCAAGACTCACATTTGGTCACAATAGGTCGTTCACGTGACATCACAACATTGTAAAGAGCCTACTGCTGGGTTTCAGGGACATCACAGCGTTCCAAAGATTATAAAGAGGCAACATTAGTTTGCTTTTGAGGAAATGTTTGGTCTTGTATAGAAAGATCATGCAACTGAAAATTCCTGGCGGTAACTATGGTAACTGACAAAATGCAGATTATTTTGTCTTAGTTTTTGGCTCATATCTCAGTCATTACTGGAGGATCCACATGAAATAAAAACTGTCACAAAGTTCATCATCTCCTCTGTCCACACAAATGAACCAATGTCCAATTATTTCCTCATAAAGGCGTCGACAAGTGGAGACAATATTCAAACACATGAGCATGATGTTGGTCAGTAAAAAAGGACTTTCAGACATAAAAACAATACGTCAGGTTTGTGAATCACTGTCAAATACTGAGGAGGAAAAACATTTGTTCATTTTCGTTTTGGAGATTTCTCACACAAACTGTATTCCTCCCATAGAGTTGTATTGGCCCCGCCTCCACCTGACACTATGACATCATCACATTCATTCATGAACACCGCTTATTTAACCACAAAGACTGCAGTTATAACAGGGAACAGGTCCGGCTGTGACGCCCAGACCAGGTCATTTACAAACACACAGTTATTATTTTAACCTCTTAACCTGAACCCAGTTTGGCTTTACCCAAATCTAAAACGCTTCTTGGAAAAAAATCGAGACAAAACGCAACAATAAAGTGACAAAAGGACAACAAAATATGACAAAAAAGCGACAAAAAGATGAAAAAAGCAATAAAAGAGTGATGATAAAAAAGTTTAAAAAAAAGGTGACGGCAACAACGCAAGGAAAACGCAGTCTTAGCTTTCAAATGAGGCGTTACTCTGGCCCTTAAACTCTCCAGTCCAGACGCTTTTAGATTTGGGTGAAGCTGACCTGGTTCAGCCTAAGAGGTTAAAAAGGGAAAGGCTGGTTCGTTCCTGAGGATAAATCATTATTTCATGACTGAGCAGTTTGTTTCATTTCCTGCTGTTGCTTCACATGTTCACGGTTAAACTGTCTCTCTCTGCAGAATGAGGCAGACGCGCCCCCTGCTGGTGAACCACAGAAGCGCTGGTATTTGGTGCAGATTAATGTTTACTTTGCAGCTAATGTTTTTCTAACTTTATTACTATTCATTTATTTATTTATAGATCAATTACGTATTTTTGCACTTTGTAAATATGTTTTTATTTTTCTCACAAGGAAAATGACCCGAGGCTCATTGTCACCACACCCCCCCTCCCAAAAACCTTCATGTGTTTCAGTCATGTGACATTATGTTGCAGTCGCCAACGCTATTTAACCTCTTAACCCCCACCTGAACAAACCACATTATCTCCAGATTGACTTTAACCAAATCTAAAAGGTTCAAACAAAAACGGGACAAAACAAGGCTGAAAAAGTCACAAAAAGCAATGAAACAAACCAAAACTGACAACGTGAGAAAACAGTTGTTTAGGCCTTAGCTTTCAAATGAGGCGTTACAGTGGCCTAAGGCTGTAACCTTTAGACAATTGAGCCGTTTCCACGTTCGTTACTGTCCAGTCCCTCTGAGATCTGCTTCAGACGGTTTCTCCTTCACTGGAACAGCTCGAGCCATGTCAGTGAAAGTGAAAGTATCCGAGTATGTGTGTGAGTAATGTAATTATCTGATATGTCAGTACACTGCTGGAGTATGTTACTGTACTGTAATATGAGACTTTTGCTTTATAAGATCTGTCAGGGAGACTATTACACTCTGCTGCTAACACTGTTGTCGTCTTTATGCAAGCCCTTATACTCTATAGTTTTAAAGTTTATATAATGTATTATTTATCTAACATATGTTTCCTGTTGCTGCTGAGAAGGTGATTGGCTGTGAGCTCCATCTCTCCAGGACCCGGAGGCGTGTGGGTCGGGTCACAGCTGACTCTTCACCCCTCTCCCCTCAGGCAGGGGCTACAGTCCATCCATTAGACTCATGAATGAAAACAAGACCCAATAACTTAGTTACAGACTCATGGATGTGTCTGCTCTGTTGATCTGTGTGGTGTCCACACTTAGATCCACTTTATCACTTTATTTAACTGCACATCTCTAAATACAATCCCGCTGGTGTTCTATGTCAGATAGTTGTTGTCTTAGCATATTTTATTTTTATTATTTGTTTTAATCTTCTTTATGCCCTCATAGCTTATAGTTTTATAGCTTATTTTTTATCTAAATTCTGTGTTCTAATTCCTATGGCCATAAAAACTATTCTCATTCTAATGAAAACTAGTCTTTTGGCTGATTAGGGGAACATTTACATTGTATTGCTGGGTTTCAGGTTCTAGAATGTGATGATGTCACAGTGGGGGAGGAGCCAGTTTTTCCTATAAACTGCATTACACTTTCACAAGTCGTATCTAAAAAGAAAATGATCATTAATATCAGTCACTGGGTCCATGATCTCTCTGTACAAGACCAAACATTTCTATATAACATTACAGGTCTTTAGAACACTGTGATGTCACTGAAACCCAGCTATTAACCTTTTAACCCCGACCTGAACCGTTTGGCTTTACCCAAATCTAAAGGCTCCTTGAACAAAGCGTCAAAATAGCGACAAAAACGATGAAAATACAACGAAAGACAAAACGTGCTGGAAAAGCAACAATAAAACAATAAACAAGCGACAAAAGCACGACTAAAAAAAGATGAAAACACGACCAAAAAGCATAAAAACTGACAAACGCAAGAACAAAAAAGTTACAATAAGTGTTGTAGGTCTGAGCTTTCAAATGAGGCGTTACTCTGGACTATAGGCTGTAACCTTTAGATTTGGGTAAAACTGACCTGGAGAAAATGCACTGGGTTAAAGTGGGGGGTAAGAGGTTAATCGTCCCACTTAAGACCAAATAAATACATTTACAGATGTAATCTGCTTTATACAATATTACTATAGCTATGTAGTACATACACAATGGAATAATGTGTATTAGTACTTTGGAGGTACATAATGTAATAATAATGTAATAAGCCCCTTATGTCTCATTACACTATGTACCAACAAAAAAACAAATACACATTATTCCATCATGAACCGAGTAAAAGGTTATTACAGTTTGTTACGACACGTTGTATTAAACTTGGTGGATACAATGTCTAAAGTGTAGAGTCATATTAAGTGTTACCCAGTGGGCGAGGAACGTGCTTCTCTTTGGTCCTCATGGAGCGGACACTGCTGTAATACCACCCCCTTGTGGCCAGGGGGATTCTAATGGGACTTCAGACTGAACGGCCTAAAAGCCTGGCTCCATGGCTGTGACCCATGTGACGACGCTGGGGCAGGTGATGTTCTTACATCAGCCCCAAACAGTGGGTGGAGGCTCCGCTTCCCGGCTTTTTGCCCCGACTGAGCAGCCATGTTACCTTCACAGACGACACAGGACCTTCACAATGCAGGAGGCTGAATGGAACACCGCCTCCCTAATTATAAAACCTATAATGACCCAAAGCAACACAGTAACTCTCTCAACAACATTGAGTTCAGCCTCAGTATCGGACGGTCTCAAAGCCATTGAGACACAAACCTTTTACAGTAAATGCAACACGACTTTATGGGGCTGATTCAAAATCTCTACTGTGGCCGATCTCAATAATCGTCATGGCAGCTTTAAAATGTGGCAGAAACAGCTCCTGGTTTTGGAGTTTGGACAAGACGATGGAAGATCTTTGTGTTAAAGGAAATTAAAGGAAACTGGAGGAATGTGTTTGTTTTGTTTGAGCTGAGGTTTGTCTAAAAGGTCAGTGCAAGTTCATGAATCAGCCACAGAACGATAGTTTATTGCCATATCGTCCAGGCCGACCTCACACAGCTTCAGTGGAGTGTATTTAAAGAGATTAAAAGTGTTTCTGAGTCAGAGATAACCAACAGTGTCCTGGTTATTAAATCCCAGAGTTGGTCCAGGCCTGGGCTCATCCCGGCTGCAATAACAACGAGCCGCGGAGCAGGAATTAAAAACAAGCACCGGCTATTATGACGGGGTTTGGGCCGGACCACGAGGAGCCGGACTGAGTCAACAAGTGTTCACAGACATTTCACTCTGCTGTACATGTTCTAGTGCACTCCGATTGCCTTCACTACATAGCACTGCAGTAAAAGGTAAAGCAGCTCCTCTGTCAGAGCCTCTGGGGCAGGTCGGTGCGTGCAGAGTCAGACACAAACTGGTGGAACTGTGGTCTGCATTAAAACAACAGCTCAGGAATGTGATACACGGCAGCAACAACACACAAAACAGTCGCACAGAGAGGTTCCTCATTTAAGGAGGACTGTGGGACGTGTCCTGCAGAGAGAGTCACAGTATAGCAGGGCTGGGAGTATTTAGAATACTCATTTTTTAAATGTTTGGCTCAAATTGACTGTCGAACGAACACTGAAGGACCAACACATTCAAAAGTGGCAAAGTGAGATTAAAGATACGACATCCTGTGATTTTTATGCTGAAATCAAGCAAGATCATTTTGAGAAATACTTGCTTTGTGAAAATTCAAAATACCAGAAAGCCATCTGTAACTTCAGAACCATAATTGAAGGATTCCTCAGGTCATTGGTACAAAGGCTGGAAAGAAATATGAGCAAATGTAATGTATGTGTCAATAATTGTGTTGGAGATGAATTACATGTCATACTAGAGCGTACAAAACAATGAGATATCGGTTTTCAGAGAGACATATCTGCCTAAGTATTATTGTAATTATCCTTCTATGTTCAAGCTGGTGCTGCTGTTTCAGTCACAAACCACAAAGAGCATCTGTAACCTTAAAGAGGGTTCTCCCACTGTATCAGTGACGTATGTTACATTGCCTTGTCTGTCAGTGAGACATGTTTAAGTGTGTGCTCCATTCCATGTATATGATGAAGAGCAAAATAATAAAGAATAAAGTAAATAAAGTAAAAGTATAAAGTTGATAGGAGGGGCGGCGCCCCACCGCCCATAATGGACCAGCCGCATTGAGTACAAACATGTGGTATCAGCCCGATATCCGATACTGATCGTCACCGGTGATAAAGTTACTTTCATTTGACAGTATTTAGATAGTTACTTTCCAAATATCACAGTAGCAGTCATTACATTTTAGCTCCATATTCACAACATTATTAAGAAAGAACTTCTAATGTTGACCTGTTAAAGAGTTCATCATTATTGGTAAATAAGTTTATAAAAGCAGTTCCAACAATCGTAGTCTTCATTTTTGTAATTATATGCCATATTTATACATAAATATAATAATGACTATCAATGAAAGTATTCTACAACTATTGATTCAGAATACAGTATGTAACAGATACAACAGTGACTAAATACAATCACAAAGTGACTGTATTATGTATAATCTCTCATCAATAAGAGGAACTAAAGCAGGGGAGGCACCGTGAGGATCAGGGGCCAAATCCGGCCCTCCACCATAAAACCACTGGCCCCCAAGATTATTCTGAGAAACATTATTATGCAAAGAAGAGGAAATTCACCAGTCCAAACATTTGTCCTTTATTATCTGATCTACTCCAGATAAAACGGGTGTAAAAAGGAACAGATTAGTCCTGAATAACCAGACGGCTCACTGAAGCAAAACTTAACTCTGTCCTCTTTACCCCAGAGCTCATCTGTGTTGGCGTCAGCATCATATTCTGTTTCAACAGATTACGTTGCCAAAAGTATGGGACATATGCCATTAATCCACAGCATAAGTTGACATTAAATCAAATTAGTTGAATTAATTCATGCTTTTAAATCAGACGATGTGGAACATGACTAAATCGTAAAACCGTGTCCGCCTCACGTGTGTTTTGGACGCTCTGTACTGAAAGAAGTCAGAGACTTTCGAATGATCTCTGCTGCTTTACAAAGACCACACGTGTTGTTTTCGTTGTGCGTGATGGAGTTTTCTTCGCTGGTCTGCTTCTCTCACGCCGAGCTGCTCTGACCTGCTGCAGCATCAACTCCGCCCCTTTCCCCTTGAGTCTCCATGGAGACGGTCATCAATCACAGCTGAGCTCGAGGATGATTAAACTAAAGGCTTATTACAAAGTTTTACTTTTGAGAGCAGACAAAGAAACCTCTGGGGGTAATAACACTAAGGGAATCAGGAAGAAGAAGCTAACAGGCTAATGGGCTAAGCTAACTGCGGGCTAGCTCCACTTAAACAGTGTTTACAGCCTGAGTCTGAGTGAAACAAATGATCTCCATTGTGTAATTGGATGAACAATATCCCTCTGTCCCTTTGTCTTTTCTGTCAGCGTAGTATTTACTCTCACGGACAATTAATGAGTAAAAACACAACATGTACGACACCTGCGCTTATGGCCTCTAGGGCATGAGTTACTCAGTACTGCAGGGGGCCCCTTTAGGAGGAGCTTTAGTGTGGAGCCTGGGAACCTTGTGCCGACTGGAGCCACGCTCTAATCCTAAAATCACACAGCATCACGCTCCCACCCACACAGCCTTTCCAACACACTCTACTCATCCGGTCTGACGAGGGAGAAGAGACACACTGCAACAACACATCGGAGCTCTTAGACTAGGGCCGTGCAATATTCTCATTAAAAAACAGATATTGAACAGATACTGACAGATATTGTGATACAATTTTGCTATTTGAATATTTTATAAAGATGTTCAATGACACGAGGCTTAGAGCTCAGGCATTTCAGAGACATTATGCTTTTGTTACTTTGTGTCATAAGTTTCATGTTGCCATTACATAATTAGCATGTCAGAATTGACACAATATTTTTTCCACACCCAGTGAAATGAAAAATTAATAAATAATAATAATAATAATAATAAAACTAAAACTAATTAAATAAAAAGCGTGACTGTTTATGATAAATTAAGAAGGCAAAATATTAAAAAACAATTAAAAAAAATACAATTAATTAAAATATTTTTAATTAAATGTATTAATTAAAAATACAATGATTTTTTGTAAATAAAATGTTATTTATTTACAAAAAATAAATAAATAAAATAAAATGAGGAATTATATACATAGGTATGTGCACATACCTATGTATGTATGTTTACACACAGACATGCAAATATCCATATGGCTGTGTCATACGTCACAAGGCAAGAAATACAAAGAATTGCGTGGATCTCACCAATAAACCCGACCGGGCACACACACACATACACACATATACACACATATACACAGAGGCTGGCACGCACGGGCACACACAAGCACACACACCCACACACAAGCACAAACACACACACATATACACAGAGGCTGGCACGCACGGGCACACACAAGCACACACACACCCCCACCCCACATATACACAGGTCCTGTCCCGTCTCGATCACAGGATCAATAGTGAAATTCAATCCCATCACGTGGGAATCACATGACCCACGGGATTCCCGAAAAACTGTCATCCTCTGCTCCAAATGCTGCTCCATCTCTATCCACACAGATCCATCCACCATGAAGAGACGTTTATGTGGAGAAAAGGATCCAGCACAGTCTCAGCATGACCCAGAAGATACAAGTGTGTCAGTGCCCCACAGAATATACAGGAAACACTGAATATACAGAAAACACAGAATATACAGAAAACACAGAATATACAGAAAACACAGAATATACAGAAAACACAGAATATACAGAAAACACAGAATATACAGAAAACACAGAATATACAGGAAACACTGAATATACAGAAAACCACTCTGTCGACAATATCCAAACGTGTTACATCAAAGACACAGTAAATGTTCCCAAATACTGATATGTTTGGTATCCACGTGTAGCACCAAAAAAAGGCTTTGACCGAGGTGACGTTGTAATCCAGATATGGTCATTTACAGTTTTTTTTTATTTTTACTTTTGGATTTTTTTTTTTTTTTTTTGAGAATTTAAGGGGGGGATTAAGTTTTGAAAAAAATACGAGAATTGTCCTTAAAATAGTTAGAATTTAATTTTAAAAAATTAATGCTGGAAAAAACATTTTTTTATACATTTTGGAACATTTGGGGAATTTCTTATACATTTTTAGAATTTTTTAAATTTTTTTACATTTTTCTTTTAAAAACTGAAAAATAATTAGACAATTTTTGAAAATTTGGGGGGAAATTTAAAATGTCCTCCAACATGGCTGTCGCTCCCAGGTCTTTCCCCTTCCTTTTCATTCACAAATACATGTTTGGTATCCACGTGTAGCAGTGTGTGGCTCTAATCCAAATATGGTCATTTCCTTGTGGGAGACAGCAGCGGCTAAAGACAGGAGGAATATACACAGGGAGCATGTGCAGACAAAGAGACTAAACTTTAACATCTGCACTTTAGTCGCTCCATCAGACTCCGCCCTTTAGCGAGACCACATGTGGAAGGTTTATACAGATCTGATTCCTGACTGCTTTATTGAGCTTTAAACCCAAAACAAGGAGATTCTTTACTGTAAACATGGACAGAATAGGAGTGGGCGATATGACAAAAATAGAATATCACAATTTCTGAATTATAAACTCCCGATTTCGATTTCATCACGATTTTTTATGGTAACAAAATAACTTAAATTACACACTGAAGAAGAAAAAGATTGAATGAATATACTAATTTATTCAACTTTGTGATAATCAACACAGCAAAAATAGACTTAGAACTTAGACTAGACTTAGAACTACAGCAAACTAACTCTATACATTAAAAAACACAACAACACTGTAGAGGAGCGGCTCCTCGCTGTAGAGGAGCGGCTCCTCGCTGTAGAGGAGCGGCTCCTCGCTGTAGAGGAGCGGCTCGCTGTAGAGGCTTGGGTTTACTTCACTGACGGTGAAAAGAGTCGACTGTGCAGAAGTGTTTAGAACCGTGATTAAGGCCCAATCTCAATTCTCCCCCTTAGCCCTCCGCTTAGCCCTTTCCCTTCGTTGTGTGCGTTCACGAGAGACGAAGGGGTGTCCCAATTCTATTTTGCGGTGAGGGGTAGGGGTGAGGGAGAGGCCACATAGCCCTTCCAGCGAGGGTTTTTCAGATGCACACTTCAGACGAAGGGGTAGGAGGAGTTCGACAAACACGGAAATAAGCTGCGAAATGAATTCACGAATATCATCATTAAGCACTCTTACAACATTTATAAAGCTGCAGAGCTTCGCTCATGACTTTATTCGCTTTGTGCAACAATTAGAACAATCCATTGCTATAAACGTGTCAGTTCTACGTTTTCGCTTTGCTGCTGCGAACGCTCCCAAACTTTCGATACGTCGCTATTGACATGACACACGGGGTTCAGTGCCTCGCTGCTGCGCTCGATTTCTCCCCGCGCCGCTGTGCTCTGAGCCCGGGTCCGAGCGGTCTGTCCCCGGTCTGAGCGCACCTCTGCAGCCTCCGCTCAGGCCCGGGGCTCAGAGCGGAGGCTGCGGGTGCCTATCCCCGCCCTGTGCGCAGTGTGAGCGGGTCTACCTCTGACTGTCCCGCCCTGTGCACAGTGTGAGCGGGTCTACCTCTGACTGTCCCCGCCCTGTGCGCAGTGCGAGCGGGTCTACCTCTGACTGTCCCCGCCCTGTGTGAGCGGGTCTACCTCTGACTGTCCCCGCCCTGTGAGCAGTGTGAGCGGGTCTACCTCTGACTGTCCCGCCCTGTGCACAGTGCGAGTGGGTCTACCTCTGACTGTCCCCGCCCTGTGCACAGTGTGAGCGGGTCTACCTCTGACTGTCCCGCCCTGTGCACAGTGCGAGTGGGTCTACCTCTGACTGTCCCGCCTGTGCACAGTGTGAGCGGGTCTACCTCTGACTGTCCCGCCCTGTGCGCAGTGTGAGCGGGTCTACCTCTGACTGTCCGCCTGTGCACAGTGTGAGCGGGTCTCTCTGACTGTCCCGCCTGTGGCAGTGAGCGGGTCTACCTCTGACTGTCCCCGCCCTGTGCGCAGTGCGAGCGGGTCTACCTCTGACTGTCCCCGCCCTGTGCGCAGTGCGAGCGGGTCTACCTCTGACTGTCCCGCCCTGTGCACAGTGCGAGTGGGTCTACCTCTGACTGTCCCCGCCCTGTGCACAGTGTGAGCGGGTCTACCTCTGACTGTCCCAGCCCGGTGTGCAGTGTGACGGGTCTACCTCTGACTGTCCCCGCCCTGAGCGCATGTGAGCGGTCTACCTCTGACTGTCCCAGCCCGGTGTGCAGTGTGAGCGGGTCTACCTCTGACTGTCCCCGCCCTGAGCGCAGTGTGAGCGGGTCACCTCTGACTGTCCCCGCCCTGTGACAGTGTGAGGGTCTACCTCTGACTGTCCCCCCGCCAGGAGCCTCCTGTGCCACGGGGCGTGTGAGCGGTCTACCTCTGACTGTCCCAGCCCGGTGTGCAGTGTGAGCGGGTCTACCTCTGACTGTCCCCGCCCTGGCGCAGTGTGAGCGGGTCTACCTCTGACTGTCCCCGCCCTGTGCACAGTGTGAGCGGGTCTACCTCTGACTGTCCCCCCCTGTGCCAGTGTGAGCGGGTCTACCTCTGTCTGTCCCCGCCCTGTGCACAGTGTGAGCGGGTCTACCTCTGACTGTCCCCGCCCTGTGCGCAGTGTGAGCGGGTCTACCTCTGACTGTCCCAGCCCTGTGGCAGTGTGAGTGGGTCTACCTCTGACTGTCCCGCCCTGTGCGCAGTGTGAGCGGGTCTACCTCTGACTGTCCCAGCCCTGTGTGCAGTGTGAGTGGGTCTACCTCTGACTGTCCCGCCCTGTGCGCAGTGTGAGCGGGTCTACCTCTGACTGTCCCGCCCTGTGCAGAGTGTGAGCGGGTCTACCTCTGACTGTCCCCGCCCTGTGCGCAGTGTGAGCGGGTCTACCTCTGACTGTCCCCGCCCTGTGCGCAGTGCGAGCGGGTCTACCTCTGACCGTCCCCGCCCTGTGCCAGTGTGAGCGGGTCTACCTCTGACTGTCCCGCCCTGTGCGCAGTGTGAGCGGGTCTACCTCTGACTGTCCCCGCCCTGTGCGCAGTGTGAGCGGGTCTACCTCTGACTGTCCCCGCCCTGTGAGCAGTGTGAGCGGGTCTACCTCTGACTGTCCCCGCCCTGTGCGCAGTGTGAGCGGGTCTACCTCTGACTGTCCCCGCCCTGTGTGCAGTGTGAGCGGGTCTACCTCTGACTGTCCCCGCCCTGTGTGAGCGGGTCTACCTCTGACTGTCCCCGCCCTGTGTGCAGTGTGAGCGGGTCTACCTCTGACTGTCCCCGCCCTGTGTGCAGTGTGAGCGGGTCTACCTCTGACTGTCCCCGCCCTGTGCACAGTGTGAGCGGTCTACCTCTGACTGTCCCCGCCCTGTGCGCAGTGTGAGCGGGTCTACCTCTGACTGTCCCGCCCTGTGCGCAGTGTGAGCGGGTCTACCTCTGACTGTCCCCGCCCTGTGGCAGTGTGAGCGGGTCTACCTCTGACTGTCCCGCCCTGTGCGCAGTGTGAGCGGGTCTACCTCTGACTGTCCCCGCCCTGTGGCCAGTGTGAGCGGGTCTACCTCTGACTGTCCCCGCCCTGTGTGCAGTGTGAGCGGGGTCTACCTCTGACTGTCCCCGCCCTGTGAGCAGTGTGAGCGGGTCTACCTCTGACTGTCCCCGCCCTGAGCGCAGTGTGAGCGGTCTACCTCTGCTGTCCCCGCCCTGTGCCATGTGAGCGGGTCTACCTCTGACTGTCCCCGCCCTGTGCACAGTGTGAGCGGGTCTACCTCTGACTGTCCCCGCCCTGAGCGCAGTGTGAGCGGGTCTACCTCTGACTGTCCCCGCCCTGTGTGCAGTGTGGCGGGTCACCTCTGCTGTCCCCGCCCTGTGTGCATGTGAGCGGGTCTACCTCTGACTGTCCCCGCTGAGTGCGCTACAGGAGCGGATGGGCTGATCTCTCGGCAGCTCTGGCTGCAGCGACAATGACCCGCGGTAAAAGCAGCAACACACGGACAGGGGGAAGTAGAATGAAGCAGAAATAGATGAAAATCTGTGGTGTTTGGGCTGAGACCGAGTCCTGTTGTTTAGGTGTTACAAAACAGCATCAGTCAAGTGATGAACTGGTTCAGTAGAAACATGCTCTATAGACGAGTAGGCTTGCTTTTATTTTTTTTACATAACCTTAATCATCTGTGTTAATAGTAAATGCAGTCAAATGGAGGGCTGTCCCATTTCTTAGGGTGGTATTTTCAACCCTCGCCCTTAGGCCTTGGTTTCAGGGTGTAGGGAAAGGGCAAGGGCAAGGGCTAGGGGAAGGGGTAGGGGTAGAAAAGAGAATTGAGATTGGGCCTAAACCATCCCACAGACAGATGGTCAGCTCTGGAGATCGTCAGACGGTCTAATATCGTCATATCGCTCAGCCCTAGGACAGAAGCCGTCCCCCTCTCGCCTGTTTACTGAGGCTCACCTGCAGAGTGGCTTAAATAAAGTCATTTCAGTTTGATTAGACTCGCGGAGGATTAAGAGGGACAGACTTAATTCCAAAGATCTGCTCAGTAATCACTGGTGCGGATTATAAACCGTTACTTGTGCTCTGTGTTAATTAGAGCCGGACCCTCGAGGCCGGAGTTAAACCTGGACACGGAAACAACAACTCTTTACAGAAACTACGGCCACAGCAGCAACAGCACATGCAGACGATAAGCATCTTTATGTTTATGAACCCAGAGCAAAAATACTCCCGTTTAGGCTGGAAAAATGTGTAATATGAAAATCGTCCAAGGGAATTAACAGGAAATGAACACACTTGAAGGTTGTTTCTTTACAGACAAAAGTATTTAAGTCTCAAAGGAATCATCAAATAAAAACTGCGACCCCCACGGTGATGTTTGGAAACGTGTGTGCTGTGTTTTACAGCTTTACATCACGCTAAAGGAGGATAAACTAATTTCACTCCATTACAACAATAAAACATACTGACATTTAAACATCGACTTTTATTTATGCTAAATGTTTTAATCCTGAATGGGCTAAAACAACATGACGCATGAGTCGTCACCACGATGTTTGTCTCATGACTGGACTCGTCAGACCTTTAACCAGTTCAAACTTCCACAGCATTAAGAAACAAGTAAAAAGAGCTTTAAAAAGAACAAAAAGGCCACCGCTCCCTCCAAACAAAAGGAGAAACGGTACACTTTAACATAATGTCATAAAGACACAAAGAACTACAGTCATCACGGGTCAGACGGGGACGACATGAAACCGCGATGAAGAGAAGGAACGATTCATCGATTTATGAAGAAAATCACCAAAAAGCAAACACGGCCCCAGAGCACATGGAGGAACGGTCTAAACAAAGTTCTGCTTCTGCTCTAAACACTTAAAGACTCTGTACCAGATGTGTTGATTGTAAACAATGAAAGAGGAAGACATTCAAATAAAATGTTAGTATATATACTATATATTTGTAGCATCTCAGTTCATCACAGGACAGGTTTATATTTATATTCCACACCAGCAGGGGCACTCCCACAGAAACGTTAGAAATCTCGCCTGAAACATGAATCGATACAAATGTTTATCCTTTGATGCACAGTGGTTATCCTGATTTGGTTAGCTTAGCTCTTTAGCTTAGCTCTTACCTCCGTCTGCATTTTGTCCCAGACTGAGAGCGACACAGTCATATTACAGGCGTCTCAATCCTGTAGCTCTGGAGCTTCAGTCCCTCAGGCCTTTTCCAATAACTCAACAGGACCACATCTATTTAAGCTCTCTCATCTACTCCATTTTGCCGAAACTGCTATGGTTGCATCGCTAGATGTGCCACCTTTGAAAAGGTGAGCTAACTTGTACCGCAGAAACAGACAAGCACCTCCTCCCCTGCCTCACCCCCAACTCACCCCACCCCCCCTGCTCCATGTAAACACACACTGGGGTCGCAAATGTTTGAAGCAGCAGACGCAGCAACAGTTAGCGGCTAACACAGTTAGCGGCTAACACAGTCAGTGTTTAGCATTAGAGCAGGGTTCATTACTACACCTACTGATTTTTCAGGAGATTTCCAGGAGAACAGCTGACGGCAGCTTAAGCTTCATCATTACTTATTCTTCAAGTCAAATGTATATAAAGTTTCTCATTGACTTTTTTTCAAACACATTGAACCCTAATTCAGAGATTAAATCCTCAGGTTGATACTGTTGGCTGATAAAGGCAAATATTAACTCGTCAACGACTTCTGCAAATATCTCTGGTATGAAAAGTGAGAGGTCAGGTGCAGATGTGTTGATCCCCGAGATCCGCCCGAGACCACACGGAGTCTCTTCATCCCTGTGCCTCCGTCTGCCTCCGTGTGCACACGGGAAACACATGCAGAGTTTAACATGAACACGCTTCAGAAAGTGAAACTACACGTCCAGCTTTGTACAGACTCTTTTCCTCGCCCACAAACACCTGAAGGGAGCGTTTGTGGAGGACAGAAGAGCCGACAGAGACAGTTCTGTTCGACTCTTCAGCGGTCGGGCGAGTTCAGACGTGTCGACAGTGACACATTCAGCTGATCCCTGAACAGACAAGCCGGTCCAGTTCTTACACTCGGCTTTGTTACTGTACACACGAGCCAAATACAGCCGTCTGAACTAGGCCTGAACAACAAAACTTCATCTCTTGATATTCATGCCAGAGATCTATGGGTTAGGTGAAAACCAAGCATTTTTCTGAAAATAAAAACATAACAACAAAGAGGGCAGTTTTATTGAGGAAATCTATATCGTTAAATCCTGCTTTTTTCAATTTAATGTTTGAATGTTCATATCTCGATATCGATACAATAACGATAAATTCAGCCCTAGTCTGAACACACACTGCTCATGACCAGGGAATAAGACATCCATGTAAAGCTAAAGGACCCACTCTGACCTCTGGACACTGTGGCTGAGGTTACTGCCCCAAGACCAGAGCCGGTCTGTGTCTCTTCATCTGATCTACACAATTTCAAAAACCACTGCTTTGCATCTGGAATAATGTGGACTGAAATGAAACAGGTCATGTGACTGGATGTGTTGCATACGCCTCCTTTGAGGATTAATAAAGTATCTACAGTATGAATTCCATGGGTCGGGGCTGAAATTTTGCAGAATTTAAGTTTTAACCTCTTAACCTTCAGCTGAACCTAGGGATGTCACGGTATGAAAATTTTACCTCACGGTTATTGTGACCAAAATTATCACGGTTTTCAGTATTATCGCGGTATTTTTTTTAATGTGTGTTAATACGTTCAGAAACTGAAATAGTTTTAAAAAAGTGCAACAGTGTTTGTTATATTTAAAAAATACAGACAAAGCCAAATCAAAAGTTCAACTTTTCACATCAAAGTAAAGGAACTATAACTATGTATTGTTGATCGTTTGGAGGTTATTACATGTACTATTTATAGCGCCAGAACCGTGTTAGAATATTTTCAACTAGATAACCCTCAGGAATATTGTTCTCAGTTTGTGTCCTTCCAGTTTGCTTTCGCTCTGCAGATTTGGGAAAATGCCATCAGACAGTAATCATTGTTAAATTCATAATAATGCGGTGAGAGTGAATCTATTGCATTGGCGACTTTAATCTGCCCTCCAGCAGCCTGTAACGCATTGTGCCATTTCAATACGGAGGTATCCGCGAGGGGCTGCGGCCTGCACTATGGGGCGACTCGTTCTCCCTCAACCCAAAGTCTGCACATCATGCATTTCAGCTATAACGTTAACTTGCCTTGCATAGGTAGCGTTCACGTGACATCACAACATTCTAAAAAGCCTATAGTTTAAAATTGAGGTGGAGGTCAACTGAAAATGTCATGGCCGTAACCATAGTAACGCTCAAAATGCAGATTTATAGTCTTAAATCATTGCTAATTTCTCTGTAATTCCTGAGGCCAATTCACATGAAACAAAAGCTGTCACAAAGTTCAAAGTCATACTTCCAGCTCATATGAACATATGTCTAATTATTTCCTCACAAAGGCGTCCAAAAGGAGAGACAATATTCAAAAACATGTGCTTGATGTTGGGCGGTAGAAAGGACTTTCAGCCATAAAATTCACATGTCAGGTTTGTGAAATTTGTTTCAAAAACTGTTTCTCCCCCATAGAGTTGTATTGACACCTGCCCTCCACTGAAATAGAATTCTATAACGTGAATGCAACTATTGGCTATAGAGTTGTGGGTGATGGTCACGCAGATGTGTCATGAGGTTCGAAGTGTTGCTGCCTTTCGCAGAAACTTTCCTGCACGTTCCGCAACAGGATAACTGTCTTCTATCAGCTGCCCCTCGGCTTTCTTCAAATACACAAAATATGCCCAGACTTCAGACTTGGTCCTGTTTGAGGCTGATAGACGTCCTGAGCGCTGCCGTCTCCTCCTTCAGCCATGATTCCAGCTTCGAGAAAGTTTTGTTTTGGTCGCAAACAACACAGTGCGCATGCACGGCAACTTCAGCAGATGAGACGGCGGCCGGTGAGGCTCACCGTGCCGACACCGCGGGCGCCGTAATCCACCCAGATAATATAGTTTTTCAAAAACAAGACGGTAATTTTACTGTCAAAATTTTTACCGGGGTTTACCGCTACACCGTTTACCGTGACAACCCTAGCTGAACCGAGCACATTTTCTCCCATTTGTCTTTACCCAAATCTAAAAGCTTGTTGAAAAAGCGGGGGAGCGGGGGTTAATCCTTAATATTACCAAAAACTACTATATAACCTGGTTCTGATCCAACATCCCGGACCCAAACCAGGGCTGTTTGTTTCCACAGTGGTTGATCTTCTCTCATGTTTGTTTCCACAGTGGTTGATCGTCTCTCATGTTTGTTTCCACAGTGGTTGATCGTCTCTCATGTTTGTTTCCACAGTGGTTGATCTTCTCTCATGTTTGTTTCCACAGTGGTTGATCTTCTCTCATGTTTGTTTCCACAGTGGTTGATCGTCTCTCATGTTTGTTTCCACAGTGGTTGATCGTCTCTCATGTTTGTTTCCACAGTGGTTGATTCTTCTCTCATGTGTGTTTCCACAGTGGGTTGATCGTCTCTCATGTTTGTTTCCACAGTGGTTGATCTTCTCTCATGTTTGTTTCCACAGTGGTTGATCTTCTCTCATGTTTGTTTCCACAGTGGTTGATCTTCTCTCATGTTTGTTTCCACAGTGGTTGATCTTCTCTCATGTTTGTTTCCACAGTGGTTGATCTTCTCTCATGTTTGTTTCCACAGTGGTTGATCTTCTCTCATGTTTGTTTCGTTTCCTCCACAGTGGTTGATCTTCTCTCATGTTTGTTTCCACAGTGGTTGATCTTCTCTCATGTTTGTTTCCACAGTGGTTGATCTTCTCTCATGTTTGTTTCCACAGTGGTTGATCTTCTCTCATGTGTCATCAGGAACAGCCACATTCCTCAAACATGATAAATCTTCTAATCTGAAGAATGTTATCAGCTCAGAGTTTATCGCTTTACGACCGCACTCTTGGCCTCGCGTTGCTTTTGTCCACACACTTTCCTTTGTTCACGTTTGTTCACGTCGACTCCATAAACACGGCCCGTGTTTCAACTTTAGTCTCGTCTTGTTCTTGCTTTATCAGAGCGTTAGCTTTACAGTCGGCCGAACGTCTGTTCAACACGTCAGGCAGAGAATCCAAACTGCAGTAACACTAAAGAGCAACAATAACACAATCCATTCTGTTTGTCTAGAAAGACAAGGATCACATAGTAATGATTTAACCTCTTACCCCGCCTGAACCCAGAGCCTTCTCTCCAGTTTAGCTTCAAAACAACAACACAACAAGCGACAAAAACACAATAAACAAGCGACAAAAACACGACTAAAACGTAAATTTAAATTGTAATATGTTTGTATTACATATTATGGTTTAAAAAATGTAACTGAGTTACACTACTTTGAGTTACTTCTGAGTTACTTTTGGCCAAATCTAAACTGAAAATAGTAATAATGCACTGAGCAGAAGTTCAGTCAGAGAACCTTCACTATCTCCATTCTCTCGTGTTTTGTTTTAAACAGTAACTGCAGATCTGATTCACAGGGTCACACTGGATTTGCTGATTTTTCTTTGGATTTGGCATTTCTTGGTTCATACATTTAAATGCAACTTGTTTGCATAGTTACTGAAATAAGGAAGATATTTGTGTAACTCATTACTTTTGTAATATGTGACAACACTACAAAACAGTCCTGAACAGGTTTGTAGGTCTTAGCTTTCAAATGAGGCCTTACTCTGGCCTAAAGGCTGTAAGCTTTTACATTTGGGTAAAGCCAAACTGGAGATAATGTGCTCGGTTAAGGCGGGGGTTAAGAGGTTAAAGCTGTTCCAGGGTTAGCATTAGCAACAGCATCAACACCAGGATCTAAAGACGCTGGACACTGTAACGGTTCAGGCCCGGATCTACGGGGGGCAAGAGGGTGCATTGCAACCTCATTATTTGCACCCTTTTGAAACTCGAATGCACCCTCAGTCAGTTTGTTGTGGAGTGCAAGTGTGATATAATTGGCTAATGAGTCAGTTTTGTACTAAAATAGCCTAAATGTTCATTATTAGGCAGTTTTTGTAATTTAAGAAATACATTGAAAATGCTTTCTATTCTTTCAAAGCTGCTTTACAGTAAAATGTGTCCCTGGGCTCACATACAACACAAAATAAACACAGTGCTCTAAAGTTAAAGCAGCTCAGTGGGCCATGAGCTCGTGATGAGTTTCAGTTTCACTAAAACAGCAGCACATTTGATCTGAGGCTTGTGTTTGGACCATTTTCTGCTCGTACTTATTTGGAAACAAAGCTTTTGATGTGGTTTATGACCAAGATTAGATCTTACACATCTGTCTGTCCACCAGAGCACTGGATCTATACTTTACCACAGCCTGGCCGTCAGGAGAGAGACTTTTGCAAAGGCAGGCGGATTTCATTTGATGTAACTTTGCAGCCTCCAGTTTAGCGGTTAGTGATGACACACATGCGCTCTGTTCACGTGCACGTACATGCGCTCTGTTCACGTGCACGTACATGCGCTCTGTTCACGTGCACGTACATGCGCTCTGTTCACGTGCACGTACATGCGCTCTGTTCACGTGCACGTACATGCGCTCTGTTCACGTGCACGTACATGCGTCTGACACGGAGCTGAAATATGAAGACACTGTTACAGCCCAACTGTACACGACTCTTCTGACCCCAGACGGCCATGGTTCAACAGGACCAGCCCTAACCAGGGGGAGACCGTGCTGACGGGGCATCAGGTTTACCTGGACGCTTTGCTTTGACCAAACAGGAAAGACGTCCCAGGTTAAAGTAATAAAGTAAAAACTCCTGCTGTGATATTTGGGGTTTTGCAAAACAACTTGACTGACTGAGTTCTATGAGAAAATAAGACTGAGCAGCTCTAATAAACTTTAATAAGTAACTGCACAACAGGGGGCAGCAGAGGGAGGGAAGGGGAGAGTTCAGGGCAGAGGGAACAGGCCCGTCCTGAGCGGAGCAGAGGGAACAGGCCTGTCCTGAGCGGGTCAGAGGGAACAGGCCCGTCCTGAGCAGGTCAGAGGGAACAGGTCAGTCCTGAGCGGGGCAGAGGGAACAGGCCCTCCGAGCGGGACGAGGACAGCCGTCCTGAGCAGGTCAGAGGGAACAGGCCCGTCCTGAGCGGGTCAGAGGAACAGGCCCGTCCTGAGCGGGTCAGAGGGAACAGGCCCGTCCTGAGTGGGACAGAGGGAACAGGCCCGTCCTGAGCGGGTCAGAGGGAACAGGCCTGTCCTGAGCGGGTCAGAGGGAACAGGCCCGTCCTGAGCGGGACAGAGGGAACAGGCCTGTCCTGAGTGGGACAGAGGGAACAGGCCCGTCCTGAGCAGGTCAGAGGGAACAGGCCTGTCCTGAGCGGGTCAGAGGGAACAGGCCCGTCCTGAGCGGGACAGAGGGAACAGGCCTGTCCTGAGCGGGTCAGAGGGAACAGGCTCGTCCTGAGCAGGTCAGAGGGAACAGGCTCGTCCTGAGCGGGTCAGAGGGAACAGGCCTGTCCTGAGCAGGACAGAGGGAACAGGCCCGTCCTGAGCGGGGCAGAGGGAACAGGCTTTAATACAAAGAGTCTCCTCTGAAAGACTCCTCTCTCCCCTGTGAGGAGCACAGACTCTGTGGGCCCAGCTCTTTCTCATGGTAATTCACACACAGACTCCCATCATGCATCTGTGCCTCGGGGCAGGTTACAGACTCGCACTAAACCTGCAGAGCTTTATGGAACAATCGACTCTTTGATGGGGATTATAATCTTACTGATCATTAGCGCTTCATGTGGACGTTAGCAACATTAGCATCGCAAACTGTTCTTAAAGCTTCATTCTTCAATTCGTATCCCGTGGCAACGCTCACTTTACTGCCCGACAGAGGTTTGTATCAGAGTTTCTTCAACATTAATCACCAGAGCTGGGCGATATCGACAAAAATCAAGATCAATATTCTTGGCACTTTCTTGATAACGATGATGAACGATCATTTACAGAAATATGCAAATGATGTGCTGCAAACATCTGGAATTAACGTTGCTCAAAAGGATAATTAGCCCTAACACAGACTAAAGGGCAGACATCATTTTTGTGCAAATTTTAGTCCCTTTTTTAATCTTTTGTTTCCCCTTTTTCCCAAAATTAATTTTTATCAAATTTTTTCACTTTTGTTTTTGGCAATTTCTCAAAATTTTCACAACCATTTTCCTAAATTGTTTTTGCTGATTTTTCCCCAAATTTTCCTTTTTTTTCACAATTTCCCCTCAGACTCCACACAGACTCATCTTGTAGACGACATATTGTCCTGATCACCAACACATTCTTTCATACAGAGTCGGGGAACATGATCCAAATTCGAATATCAGCAATAAAAAAAGTCATTCGTCTAAAGCTGAACAGGATACGCTTTAACAGTAAAAACAGAATGTGTTTCCTCCTCTTTCATTGTCCACTGTGGGGTTTGTAAGCGCCTCTGAGCAGCAGCCCATAAATACTGCACCGAGTTTCCCCAGTAACAGGACGACGACTGTAACACTGAGCTAAAGTAAAGTAAAGTAAAGTACAGGAGCAGAGATGCAAACAGTCACACAGTATGCAATGACTCAAAGACCTCAGAGGAAAACATTCTCTCTATCCGACCAACATTCACACATTTGAGTGAGCACAATAGAAACAGTGACGAGCTCCCACACACGTGTAGAGAAATATACAGAAATATGCAGTAATAGGTAAAGGAAGCGCCTCCACGTGTGGATAAAATAAAGACACAGCAGCAGCCCGACCAAAGGTTAGTTTAACTTTACATTTGTTCTCATTTCCACGAGCTTTAGTTTGTTTGTTCGTCTTGTTTGTTTTTGTCGGCCTCTTAGCTGGAACTGTTACGGTCCACCTTAGACCCGACTCAGTGGTGGAAGCGCATTGATTTAGTCCCCCATTTAGTCCCCCATTTAGTCCCCCATTTAGTCACCCATTTAGTCACCCATTTAGTCACCCATTTAGTCACCCATTTAGTCCCCATTAGCCACCCATTTAGTCACCATTATCCCATTTAGTCACCCATTAGTCCCCATTTACCCCATTTAGTCACCCATTTAGTCCCCCATTTAGCCACCCATTTAGTCACCCATTTAGTCACCCATTTAGTCCCCCATTTAGTCACCCATTTAGCCACCCATTTAGCCACCCATTTAGTCACCCATTTAGTCACCCATTTAGTCACCCATTAGTCCCCCATTTAGTCACCATTAGTCACCCATTAGTCACCATTAGCCACCCATTTAGTCACCCATTTAGTCCCCCATTTAGTCACCCATTTAGTCACCCATTTAGTCCCCATTAGTCCCCATTTAGTCCCCCATTTAGTCACCCATTTAGTCACCATTTAGTCACCCATTTAGTCACCCATTTAGTCACCCATTTAGTCACCCATTTAGTCACCCATTTAGCCCCCCATTTAGTCCCCGATTTAGTCATTGTCTTCACACGTGGCTCGATCTCAATTGACTCTGTGCACAACTTTAAATCATGACTTCCTGTTTCGATCCAGCACGCCAAATAAAAGCACACAGCTCGTCTCATTGATTAGTTCAGCTGTACTTCCAACATTACAAGAATATAATTAAATACACACATTTTAAGTTGTCTGTTAATAGTTAGGCAGAAAGAAAGTTGAACTAATGAATAAGACGGTGCTTTTATTTTGGCGTGCTGCATCGAAACAGGAAGTCTGTATATGATTTGAAGTTATGCACAGAGTCAGTTGAGTTCTCGCTTGGTCCTGTGTGTTTAAAACTTTACACTATTGTGCCGTAACTTGCTGCTAATTCGTCAGTTCAGATCACATGGTAACATTCACTGTCCTGCCCGACAAACTCTGAGCATAGGCTATGGCTGGTGCTAATATATATGAATCAGGAACAAGTTATGGCACAAACTAAAAGGTGTTCTGGACCACCCTGGCCAAGGATATTATTATTTTGCCAGGCCAAGGCGAGTGGTGGGCCACTATTCTGAAGAAGAAGAAGAAGAGTCTTTATTGATCTCACAGTGGAGAAATTCACTTGTTACATTCGCTCTCAGAAACAGCGTGTGCAGGAAAGACAGGAAATGTGAAACAGTTAGAAAGCAAATAGTCATTGTATTTAAGACACTTCGATCAAACAAGTGTAACAAGTATATTCAGTAAAATAAATAAAATAAACATGTCAGTGTCAGTGCAGGTTTACAGCCATAGAGCAGGTGGTGATAAAGTGATGCAGATACAGAGGTTACTGCACATGTGGAGGAGGAGACGTTATCCAGTTCAGCTTTACCCAAATCTAAAAGCTTCTTCACTGGAGAGCAACAGTGTAACGCCTCATTTGAAAGCTAAGACCTACAAAACTGATTAGACCTTTTGTCTCTTGTTCATAACTTTTTAGTCGTGTTTTCATCCTCGTCTCGTCTTCGTCCCTACGCTCAAATATTTACTCAAAGTGGAAAAAGTAACAATTAGCTTTAAGTTACAAACAGATACTTCATTAGCATGTTACTCAAGGAGAAGTGGTGCACATTTGGACATGGGGTGCAGATCTCGGCAGAACCCCGGTCTGTTCCAAACATCCACTGGTTGAATCCTACAGTCCTGCACTAGAACAGGCAGAGAATGAGGCTTTTCAAACACTTTAGAAAGACTCCAGGCACTTGTTGCCAAAAAAAGTTGGACAATCCCTCCCATATCCCATGACACTCCTGCAGGGACTGAACTGACAAAGAGCAGCCTGTACCGCGCTCTGCCACGACATTTGGACCGAAACAAAGCGGTCAGAAACAAAGCGGGTCAAATCTGAACCAGAGTAACGCGCCCGTGAGTCTCGTGCGCCACAGCGGTGCCAGAGCCATGAGGACGAGCAGCACTTGTTCGTGCGCAGGTGCCTCGCGCGGGCACAGACACGGCCCAGAGTGACTTCAGACGTGGACGTGGATCAAATGAAGCGGATGAAGCGCGAAACAGGCGCGGAGGAGTTAGCAAACAGCCAAACAACACGAGAAGCGCGTCCGACTCACCGTGAGGTTCACTTCGTGCTTCTTCAGGCGGTTCTTCAGGCTCTTCATGATGACGCGCCGGTTCCTAAGAGTCTCCTCGGCGGTTCGGGGTCATGAAGAGCGGGGGGAATAGTCCAGAAAGTTCCCGGTGGCGCGGGGAAGCTGCTCGGTCTCACGGGGCTGAGTTTCACCTGACGCACTGACCGCAGAAGCGAAGGCACAGGAGCGGAGCGGAGCGGGCCAATCACAGCCGCGCACAGGAGAGGAGGCCAATGAGGAGGGAGAGGAGGAGGGACTTCCTGGTGGAGTGGCGTGGAGTGGGACGGGATCCTGGAGGATGAACGGAGTGACGTCACATACCTGGACGTGACACCTGGGAGACTGTTGTAAAGGCTCCATTAAGATACTGCGTCAACAATAAAGTTAAAGAACCACAGTGGAAAGTCTATCTCAAACTTTAAAGAAATCCATCATAAATCCTTCTTGTAATGAGCTTAAGGAGACTCGCACTCATGTCTTTATAACTGTGCATTCTCCAAAGGACTACGGTCCAAACTGGAGACAATAGTCAGCTGTGCTCTGATGTGGTTACGTGTGTAGACATACAGACTGAGGAAATATCACATTCATAAAGCTACATTCAGAACTTCAAACCAGGCTCAAAGTTATAGCTGATGATTTACACTGCCTTAAATCAGTGACTCAAATCTGCTAAAACTATCTAATGGAGAAATCGGGTTTATTGATTTGCTCTTCACCCCAGCTCGGTGTTTATTGTCTAATACTTTGTTTATGGAGGCGTCGTGTGTGTTTATATTACAATATATTATTAATATTATATTCTCTCAGAGAGTCTCGGGTGGATTGACCCATCATTTTAATAATAATAATAATAATAATAATAATAATAATAATAATGCATCGGTTTTATTTAGCGCTTTTCCGGACACTCAAAGACGCTTTACATTGCATTATTCATTCACTCCATACTCAGTGGTGGTAAACTACTATTGTAGCCACAGCTGCCCTGGGGTAGACTGATGGGAGCGAGGCTGCCAGTCTGTGTCATCGGCCCCTCCCACCACCCCCTCTCACTACATTCCCTCAGGCTTCCTGGTGTTCCAAACGGTCTCCCATCCAGGACCGACCAGGCCCTTCCTGCTGAGCTTCAGGTCTGACGGGATGGGGCAGAGCAAAGGCGGGACGGCCTTTTTGATTTGCTGTTGCTCGAAGTTTCCTACTTTTTTAATGTCAAGGTAAACTTGGTACATTCTAGATTGCACACGTGTATGATGTCATATCTTTATAAAATAAGAAAAGAAAAGGTCATCTCTTATGCAAACTATCCTCAAACAGAAATGAAAAACTGTATATACACTTTGTCTATGTTTTTTACTTGTGGATATTATTGAATATATCTTTACTTTATTTGTCTTAAAGAATTGAACAATTAAAAAAGAGACTCTTGTAAAGTAAAGTCTGCACTGAGATTAAATAAAGGTGTTAAGGTTAGAAGAACTGAACTCTCCAGCCCAAGTTAGATTTCACTGTAATGAATAACATGTTTAAAACTGTACATGTGGAATCCTAACTCTAAACTGTAGGCGGACTCTCATTCTGGCTCAAATGTAATTACAGTGTTGCCGAGTTACTGTTAAAACAAAGCGCCTTCTATCAACAAGCTCCTTAGCAATAAAACGATGCTATAATAAAGGCTCTCTTAGCTCATCTATAATCACAACTTTGCACAAAAGAGGCTTTTATGGAACAATCAGAATATTACAGATACATTATTCTAAAGAAGTGGGTGGATAGAGATCATGTAGGATTCGAAGGGTAAACTGTATATTTACTGTCACAAGAGCTTAAATGTATAGAAGAAGAACTTTATTTATTTAGCGCCTTTCACAGATATAGTCACAAACGCTTCACATTAGAATTAAAAGGGAACATGTTAATATTAAGTATTTCCTCCTACATGTTCCAGTCATGTCCTATTGTGTAGAATGAGCCCAGACCTGTTCACCACAACTGCCTCTGAAATCCTGCCCTGTCAGAAAGATGTTAAATCAAGTCTGAAGCTCCGTCATGCACCAGCTTAATATAGAGACTGCAGTTACACGTAAGACCTGAGGTGGCAGTAGTGAGTATAAAATAACTAACTTGCATTTAGTCCCTTTAAGTATCCCTAGAGGTATTTTGGAATGAATGAAGGCTCACCACAAAACACCTGTGATTATAGATCAATCACTTATCGAAGAGTAAAGGTTCCCAACTGTAAAACATTATGGAAAGCATCAACTGGCCTTTAACATGGCTTCACTTTAGATACTGTGTTACAATAGACTTAAAGAACTACAGTGGAAAGTAGTACATGCTGTACAAACATGTCTATCTCAAAGTTTAAAGAAATTGATCCTAAATGAGGCTGATGAGACACTTTATTATTTATTTGAGCAGTAAGTCTGCTCAAGGAGTGGGCCGAAGCAAAAGCTTATACGCGCCCACCCCAACACTCACTCATCTCTGACTTTAAATTCCAAAAGAACTATGGTCCAAATTGGAGACAATAATTAGACAGCTGCAGTGCTCCGATGTGATAACGTTTATAGATATACGGACTGGAAATGGAGCACTAGTAAAGTTGTGCATTTTACTGAGGAAATGTCACATCCATAAAGATACATTCAGGAACTTCAAACCAGGCTCAAAGTTATCGTTGGTAGAATTTCAAAAGTATTTATTCTGCTTTAAATCAGTGACTCAATCTGCTACAACTATCGCTGTAATGGAAACCAAGACGTTTTGATCTTCACCCAGTCCAGTATGTCTGATATTGGTGTTTATGGAAGCGCAGCTGTGTGCACATCTGTCCATACGTGCACAGATGTGGTTTCAAAGATGTTGGTTTTCAGAAAAAGGTGAAATTGACAAAAAAAATATGTGATTCTATCTGTAAATATGCCCTCAATTAATTGAAGTGTAATATTTGATTTCAATTGGCTTGTCTCGACCAATCAATGTGTGTTTCTATAGCACTTTACAGCTAAGGTCAGGCAAACCCTAACCTTCTGATCACTTAAACCATTCTTCATTTATCACAGCAGAAACAGAGAAGGAGCCGCACAAACTGACTGTTATAACAAACAGCCATAATAATTAAAGCCTCATCCCCAAAGCAGCCAGGGAGTTTAACAGGGTAAGTGTGAGAAGAGCTCCCTCTGCTGGAAGTGGCTGTTGGTAAACATGGAAAATGACATTGATAAGATAAAATGATGGAGAAATTCACTCACAGGTAAATAGTAAACAGAGGAATCTTATGTACAATGACTACAGAAGAACTTTAAAGAGGGCAAAAAGTAGGTAGAGCAATATTCATACGCACATTAGCAGAAGGTTCTCAGCTGGTCACAGTTGTTTCCCAGAGAACATTTCGTTGAACATGTTGTGCCCGGGCTCAGAGCAAAAGACTTAAGCTCTGGGGCATTTTTTCAAACAATGAATGAGGCAGAAATGTGCAAAGCGTCCCGGGCAGTGTGGCATCTCGGAGGCCAGGGGGAGGGGCCGGAGGAGGGGCCCCGGAGTGGGGAAGGGGCGGGCCTTCAGGCTTCAGGATGCACCGGGCCCTGGCACAAATAAAACAACATTAGAACAGGCACCAAACAGACGCACCCCTAAACTATAGGGGCCGTCCCAGAACATTTACAGGTCTGTAGAGAAAAAGAATCACTGCCTGACTCTCAAAGGATTGTTTTTGTCTTTTTCAGCTTATTTAACACAATAATTGACCTGATATATGTGTATTTTAAAAACAAAACAGAACAAAACAACAAACAGAAATGATGGCAATAAAAAATAAATAATACAAATAAATAAATAAATGACAAAATTAAAAAGGGGAGAGAGAATATAATAATACAAATTAAAGGGCAGGCCATTCATCCACACCCCATTAGATTCATTTATTTATTTATTGGTTTATTTGGTTGGGACAGTGCATGTTAATGAACATACATGGGTCTCATGCATGTAAACAAGCCACACCGGATGTAGCCTTGGGCTAATTTGCATCCGTCGTCCCCATGTGCACTCTCAAACACACTCTCATTCATCCCTGGCCTATTGTACATGTTTTTAGTGGTAGGGGAAACCGGAAGTACCCGGAGGAAACCTACGCAGACACGGGGAGAAACATGCAAACTCCACACAGAAAGACCTAGTCCTGTGGGAATCGAACCCGGACCTTCTAGCTGTGAAGCACGAGCGCTAACCGCTGTACTACCGTGCCGCCAATAATAATTATTATTTAAAGGACTAGATGCGAGTTGGTCATTTTTATACTCACTACTGGCACCTCAGGTCTTATGCGTAACTGCAGTCTCTATATTAAAGCAGAACTAAGTAACTCATGCTCCTAGAGGCCATAAGCGCCACTGCAGGTGTCGTACATGTTGTGTTTGTTACTCATTAATTGTCCGTGAGAGTAAATACTACGCTGACAGAAAAGACAAAGGGACAGAGGATATTGTTCATCCAGTTACACAATGGAGATCATTTGTTTCACTCACACTTGGCTGTAAATACTGTTTAAGTGGAGCTAGCCCGCAGTTAGCTTTGCCCGTTAGCCTGTAGCTTCTTTGTGATTCCATTAGTGTGTATTGGGGAAAGTTGTAATTGTGGTTTTCTTAATTTAACATTTTTAAACTCCGTCTAGTCTCTTTAAACGTGTGCTCCAGAAATGGATCCATACGGACAAAAATCCTCCACCTTTCCTTTAGCTCAAATGAGATTTTTTCCAGTTGGACATGTTTCATTACATTGACCTTATATTTGAATGGTAAATTTGTATTTGGGGATTGTGAGTCCTGACGCCAAACCAGCTGAGAACCACTGCCTCAGAGTTTCCAAAGGGTCAAACAGAGATTCTCGCCACTAACCTCTTAACCCCCACCTTAACCGAGTGCATTTTGGCTTTACCCAAATCTAAACACATCAGTGACAAAAACGAGACGAAATGTGATACAAAAGGGACAACATAGCAACTGCCAACACGACAATAACACGAGGAAGAAGATCCATAAAGCCCGACTAAAGAAATGCACTCGGTCATATTCACAAGGCCTGTCTCACATCCTCATGTTCCACAGTTTAGCTTTAGCCTCAGCGTGTTTAGTCCTGACTCTGGGACAGACGCCCTGAGACGGTTCATACGACTCTAACATGTCACAGATGTCTTTGGTGTGGAGCTGTTTTTAAACGGGTTCTCTCAGTTTCTATGGATAGCAGAGTCTGGGGGCCCCGTACCCCTGGTTGGGAATCTCAGAGGGAGACAGGACAGACAGAGGTGTTACAGACATTACCCACACGTTTATGACTCACTTCACACTTTCATCACAAAGAGATTCAGAGCAGGAAATATAGAATCATTTAACTCTTCGTAGAGGGATGTTGTGAGTTTAAATGTTTTACAAATGTAATCAAGATAATGTATAATTAAGCGTCTGGGAATCTAAGTTATATCATAAAGAAAAGATCAAATGTTTCTAAAGCCTCTCCCTTTGTTTATCTTTGGACACTAATCAGAATCCCCGGGAAATATCCGTATAAAAATGAGCAAAAGTTAGGGGGGGAAATGAGAAAAAAACTGGGACAAAAAATAAGAAAAATAGGTGAAAAAATTGGGAAAAAAACTTCCTTTAATTCTGTCCCTGAACCAAAAGCATCAAACTTGGATCGTCTTTATTTTCCTAATAGCAGATGGTGCTGCTCTTATAAAGTTTCCTCTGTTTTTCTTATAAGTTCCTCTGGGTTCCATAAAGTCCTCTGGTGGTCTATAAAGTTCTCTGGTGTGCTTCTTATAAAGTTCCTCCTGGTGTTCTTCTTATAAAGTTCCTCTGGTGGTTCTCTTATAAGTTCCTCTGGTGTTTCTCTTATAAAGTTCCTCTGGTGTTGCTCTCTATAAAGTTCCTCTGGTGTCTCTTTATAAGTTCCTCTGGTTGTGCTCTTAATAAAGTTCCTCTCGTGTTGCTCTATAAAGTTCCTCTGGTGTTGCTCTTATAAAGTTCCTCTGGTGTTGCTCTTATAATTCCTTGTTTGCTTTATAAAGTTCCTCTGGCTGTTTCTCTTATAAAGTCCTCTGGTGTTGCTCTTATAAAGTTCCTTGGTGTTGCTCTTATAAAGTTCCTCTGGGTGTATAAATCTCTCTATAAAGTTCCTCTGGTGTTCTCTTATAAAGTTCCTCTGGTGCTGCTCTTATAAAGTTCCTCTGGTGTGCTCTTATAAAGTTCCTCTTGGTGTTGCCTTATAAAGTTCCTCTGGTGTTTCTCTTATAAGTTTCTCTTGGTGTTGCTCTTATAAAGTTCTCTGGTTTCTCTTATTTTCTGGTGTTGCTTTATAAAGTTCCTCTGTTTCTTATAAGTTCCTCTGGTGTTGCTCTTATAAGTTCCTCTGGTGTTGCTCTTATAAAGTTCCTCTGGTGTTGCTCTTATAAAGTTCCTCTGGTGGCTCTTATAAATTCTCTGGTGTTCCTTATAAAGTTCCTCTGGTGTTTCTCTTATAAAGTTCCTCTGGTGTTGCTCTTATAAAGTTCCTCTGGTGTTGCTCTTATAAAGTTCCTCTGGTGTTGCTCTTATAAAGTTCCTCTGGTGTTGCTCTTATAAAGTTCTCTGGTGTTTCTCTATAAAGCTTCCTCTGCGGTGTTGCTCTTATAAAGTCCTCTGGTGGTTTCTCTTATAAAGTCTCTGGTGTTTCTCTTATAAAGTTCCTCTGGTGCAGCTCTTATAAAGTTCCTCTGGTTGCTTGTGTGCTCTTATAAAGTTCCTCTGGTGTTTCTTATAAAGTTCCCTCTTGGTGCTGCTCTTATAAAGTTCCTCTAGGTGTTTCTCTTATAAAGTTCCTCTTGGATGCAGCTCTTATAAAGTTCCTCTTGGTTGTTGCTTTATTAAAAGTTCCCTCTCGGTGTTTCCTTTTATAGTTCCTCTGGGTGTTTCTCTTTATAAAGTTCCTCTGGCGTTGCTCTATAAAGTTCCTCTGGTGTTTCTCTTATAAAGTTCCTCTGGTTGCTCTTATAAGTTTACCTCTGTTGTTTCTCTTATAAAGTTCCTTGTGCTGCTCTTATAAATTCTCTGGTGCTGACTCTTATAAAAGTTCCTCTGGTGTTTTCATCTTTAAAGTCTCTGGTCAGCTTCCTCTATAAAGTTCCTCTGCGTGCTGCTCTTTATAAAGTTCCTCTGGTTGACTGCTCTTATAAAGTTCCTCTGGTGCTTGCTCTTATTAAAGTCCTGTGGTGTTTCTCCTTATAAAGTTCCTCTGGTGCTACTCTTATAAAGTTCCCTCTGGTTTGTTCCTCTTATGAAAGTTCCTCTGGTGCTGCTCTTTATAAAGTTCCTCTGCGGTGCAGCTCTTATAAAGTTCCTTCCTGCGTGTTTCTCTTATAAAGTTCCTTCTGGTGTTGCTCTTATAAAAGTTCCTCTGGTTTAGCTCTTATAAAATTCTCTGTGTTGCTCTTATAAAGTTCCTCTGTGTTGCTCTTTATAAAGTTCCTCTGGTGTTTCTCTTATAAAAGTTTCCTTGGTGCATTTCTCTTATTAAAGTTCCTTCTGGTGTTTCTCTTATAAAGTTCCTCTGGTGCTGCTCTTATAAAGTTCCTCTGGTGCTGCCTTATTAAAGTTTCCTCTGTTGCTGCTCTTATTAAATTTCTCTGGGTGCTGCTCTTATAAAGTTCTCTGGTGCTGCTCTTATAAAGTTTCCTCCTGGTGTTTCTCTTATAAGTTCTCTGGTGTTTTCTTCTTTATAAAGTTTCCTCTGGTGCTGCTCTTATAAATTTCCTCTGGTGCTGCTCTTATAAATCCCTCTGGTGCTGCTCTTATAAAGTTCCTCTGTGCTTTGCTCTTATAAAAGTTCCTCTGGTGTTTCTCTTATTAAAGTTTCCTCTGGTTTGCTGACTCTTATAAAGTTCCTTGGTGCTTGCTCTTATTAAATTCCTCCTGGTGCTGCCTCTTATAAAGTTCCTTGGTTTTTGCTGCTCTTATAAAAGTTCCTTCTTGGTGCTTTTGCTCTCATAAAGTTTCCTCTGGTGCTGCTCTTATAAAGGTTCCTCTGGTGCTGCTCTTATAATGTTCCTCTGGCTGTGCCTGCTCTTATAAAGTTCTCTTCTGGTGCTGCTCTTATAAAAAGTTTCCGTCTGGTTGTTGCTCTCATAAAGTTCCTCTGTGCTGCTCTTATAAAGTTCCTCTGGTGCTGCTTCTTATCAAAGTTTGAGTTTCGCTCACACTATGACCGTCAATGTTACTAACTCGAAAGGTGTCTTCTCATTATTAAAGTTGTGCCTCTGGTCTGCTTTGCCCCCTCCCTATGAGACGTATGTGTGAAATGCAAATCGTTGTGCCTCCTATCTGCAGCTGGTACGTCTTTTATAGACTGCGTTACATAATCTTCTTATAAAGTTCCTCTGGTGCTGCTTCTTATTTATAAAGTTCCTCTGGTGACAGCTCCTTATAAAGTTCCTCTGGTCGTTTCCTCTTTATTAAAGTTCTTCTGGTGTTGCTCTTATAAAGTTCCTTCTGGTTGTGCTCTTTATAAAGTTCCTCTGGTGTTTCTCTTATAAGATTTCCTCTTGTTGCACTGCTCCTTATAAAGTTTCCTCTTGTGCTGCTCTATTAAAGCTTCCTCTGGTGTTTCTCTTATAAAGTTCCTCTTGCGTGTTCGCTCTTATAAATTCCTCATCGGTTCGTTGCTTCTTATTAAAGTTCCTCTGTGCAGCAGCTCTTTAATAAAGTTCCTCTGGTGTTTCCTCTTATAAGTTCCTCTGTGTTGCTCTTATAAAGTTCCTCTGTTGTTGCTCTTAATAAAGTTCCTCTGGTTCTCTTATAAAGTTTCCTTCTGTGTTCGCAAGCTCTAATAAAGTTCCTTCATGGCGCTAGCCTCTTATAAAGTTTTCCTCTTGGTGTTGCTTTATAAGTTCCTCCTCTGTGTTGCCTCTTATAAAAAGTTCCTTCTGTGCTGCTCTTATAAAGTTCCTCTGGTGCTTGCTCTTATAAAGTCCTCTGGTGTTGCTTCTTATAAAGTTCCTCTGGTGTTGCTCTTATTAAGTTCCTCTGGTGTGCTCTTATAAAGTTACCTCTGGTCTTTGCTCTTATAAAGTTCCTTCTCGGTGTTGCTCTTATAAAAGTTCCTCTGGTTTGCCTCTTATTAAAGTTCCTCTCGGTGTTTCTCTTATAAAGTTTCCTCTGGTGCAGCCTTATAAATTCCTTCTGGTGTTACTCTTATAAAAGTTCCTCTTGGTGCTGCTCTTATAAAACAGTTTCTTCTCTGGTGTTGCTCTTTTATAAATTTCCTCTGCGTGTTTCTCTTATAAAGTCTCCTCTGGTGTTGCTCTTAATATAAAGTTCCTCTGTGTTGCTCTTATAAGTTTCCTCTGGTGCTGCTCTTATAAAGTCTCCCTGGTGTTTCTCTTATAAAGTTCCTATCTCTCTCTTTTAAAGTTCCTCTGGTGTTGCTCTTATAAAGTTCCTCTGGTGTTTCTCTTATAAAGTTCTCTGGTGCAAGCTCTTTTAATAAAGTTCCTCTGGTTTCTCTATAAAAGTTCCTCTGGTGCTGCTCTTATAAAGTCCTCTGTGTTTCTCTTATAAAGTTCCTCTGGGTTGCTCTTATAAGTTCCTCCTCTGGCTGTTCTCTTATAAAGTTCCCTCTGGTGTTCTCTTATAAAGTTCTCCTGGTGTTCCTCTATAAAGTTCCCTGGGTGTTGCTTCTTATAAAGTTCCTCTGGTGCCTGCTCTTAATAAAGTTCCTCTGGTGTTTTCTCTATATAAAGTTCCTCTGGTGTTAGCTCTTATAAAGTTCCTCTGGTTGGTGCTCCTGATAAAGTTCCTCTGGGTGTTCTCTTATAAGTTCTCGGTGTTGCTCTTATAAAGTTTCCTCTGGTGTTGCTCTTATAAAGTTTCCTCTGGTGCTGCCTCTATAAGTTCTCTGGTGTTTCTCTTATAAAGTTTCCTCTGGTGTTGCTCTTATAAGTTCCTCTGGTGCTGCTCTTATAGAAGTTCCTATCAGGTGTTCTCCTTATAAATTCCTCTGGTGTCTGCTCTTTATAAAGTTCCTCGTGGTGCTGCTCTAATAAAGTCCTCTGGTCTGCTCTTATAAAGTTCCTCTGGTGTTGCTACTTATAAAGTTCCTCTGGTCAGCTCTTATAAAGTTCTCTTGGTGCTGCTCTTATAAAGTTCCTCTGGTGCTGCTCTTATAAAGTTCCTCTGGTGCTGCTCTTATAAAGTTCCCTGGTGTTTCTCTTATAAAGTTTCCTTCTGGTGTTTTCTCTATAAAGTTCTCTGGTGATCTTCTCTTATAAAGTTCCTCTGGTGCTGCCTCTATAAGTCCTCTGGTGTTTTCCTTATAAAGTTCCTGCGTGGTGCTGCTCTTTAAAGTTCCTCTGGTTTGCTCTTATAAAGTTCTCTGTGCTGCTCTTATAAAGTTCCTCTGGTGCTGCTCTTATAAAAGTTCCTCTGGTGCTGCTCTATAAAGTTCCTCTGTGTGTTGCTCTTATAAAGTTCCCTGTGTTTCTCTTATAAAGTTTCCTCTGGTGTTGCTTCTTATAAAAAGTTCCTACTGGGCTGCTCTTAATGAAAGTTCCTCTGGTGCAAGCTCTTATTAAAGTCCTCTGGTGTTGCCCTCTTATAAAGTTCCTCGTGTTTTCTTTATAAAGTTCCTGCCTGGTGTTGGCTCTTATAAAGGTTCCTCTGGCGTTGCTCTTATAAAGTTCCTCTGGTGCTGCTCTTATAAAAGTTCCTCTGTGCGCCTCTTATAAAGTCCCTCTGGTGTTTCTCTTATAGAAGTTTCCTCTGGTGTTGCTCCTTATAAAGTTCCTCTGGCGTTGCTCTTATAAAAGTTCCTCTGGTGCTGCTCTTATAAAGTTCCTCTGGTGTTGCTCTTATAAAGTTCCTCTGTGCTGCCTTATAAAGTTCCCTCTGGTGTTGCTCTTAAAGTTCCTCTGGTGTTCTCTATAAAGTTTTCCTACTGGTGTTGCTCTTAAAAGTTCCTCTGGTGCTGCCTCTTATAAAGTTCCTCTGGTGTTGCTCTTATAAAAGTTCCTCTGCGTTCTCTTATAAAGTTAACTCTGGTGCTTTTCTCTATAAAGTTCCTCTGGTGTTGCTCTATTAAAGTTCCTCTGGTGGTTTTCTCATTATACAGTTCCTCTGGTGCAGCTCTTATAAAGGTTCCCTCTTGGTGTTGCTCTTATAAAGTTCCTCTGGTGTTGCCTATAAAGTTCCTCTGTGTGCCTCTTATAAAGTTCCTCTGTGTTTCTTCTATAAAGTTCCTCGGTGTTGCTCTTATAAATTCCTCTGGTGTTGCCTCTTTATAAAAGTTCCTCTGGTGTTGTCTCTCATACAAGTTTCCTCTGGTGTTTCTCTTATAAAGTTCCTCTGGTGATTTTCCCACTTATAAAGTTCCTCTGGTGTTTCTATTATAAAGTTCCTCTGGTGCTGCTCTTATACAGTTCCTCTGGTGCTGCTCTTATAAAGTTCCTCTGGTGTTTCTTCTTATAAAGTTCCTCTGGTGCAGCTCTTATAAAGTTCCTCTGGTGCTGCTCTTTATAAAGTTCCTCTGTGCTGCTCTATAAAGTTCCTCTGGTGCCTCGCTCTTATAAAGTTCGCTCTGGTGTTTCTCTTATAGAGTTCCTCTGTCTGCTCTATAAAGTTCTCTGGTGTTGGGCTTATAAAGTTCCTCTGGTGCTGCTCTTATAAAGTTCCTCTGGTGGGCAGCTCTTATAAAGTTCCTCTGGTGTTTCTTCTTATAAAGTTCCTCTGGTGTTGCTCTTATAAAGTTCCTCTGGTGTTGCTCTTATAAAGTTCCTCTTGTGTTGCTCTTTATAAAGTTCCTCTGGTGTTGCTCTTATAAAGTTCCTCTGGTGTTTCTCTTATAAAGTTTCCTCTGGTGATTTCTCTATAAAGGTTCCTCTGTGCTGCCTTATAAGTTCCTCCTGGTGCTGCTCTTATAAAGTTCTCTGGTGGCTGCCTCTTATAAATTCCTCTGGTGCTTGCGCTTATAAATTCCTCTGGGCTGCTCTTATGAGTTTCCCTCTGGTGTTTCCTCTTATAAGTTCCTCTGGTGCTGCTCTTTAAAGTTCCTCTGGTGCTGCTCTTATAAAGTTCCTCTGGTGTTTCCTCGTCCTTATAAGTCCTCTGGTGCTGCTCTATAAAGTTCCTCTGGTGCTTCGCTCTTATAAAGTCTCTGGTGCGCTCTTATAAGTTCTCTGGTGGCTCAGCTCTTATAAGTTTCCTCTGGTGGTTGCTCTCATAAAGTTCTCTGGTGCTGGCTCTTATATTCCTCTGGTGCTGCGTCTCATAAATTTCCTCTGTGCATGCATCCTCTATAAAGTTCCTCTGGTGTTGGCACCTTCTCTCATAAAGTTCCTCTGGTGCTGGCTCTTATAAAGTTCCTCTGGTGTTGCTCTCATAAAGTTTCTCTGGGTGCCTCGCTGCTTATAAAGTCTCCTCTGTGCTGCTGGCTCTTATAAAGCTTCCTCTGGTGTTAGCTCTTATAAAGATTAACCTCTGGATGTTATCACTTATAATGTTCCTCTGGTGTCTCCTCTATGAGAAGTTCCTACTGGGTGTTGGGCTCTTATAAAAGTTCCTCTGGTGCTGCCTTATAAGTTCCTGCTGGTGCTGCTCTTATAAAGTCTCTGGTGCTAGCTCTTATAAAGTTCCTCTGGTGTTGCTCTTAGAAAGTTCCTGCTGGTGCTGCTTCTTATAAAGTTCCTCTGGTGCTGCTCTTTATAAAGTTCCTCCTGGTTTTGCTCTTATAAAAGTTCCTACTGGGTGCCTGCTCTTATAAAGTTCCTCTGGTGTTTCTACTTATAAAGTTCCTCTGGTGCTGCTCTTATAAAGTATCCTCTGGTGCTGCTCTTATAAAGTTCCTCTGGTGCTGCTCTTATAATACGTTTCTCCTGGTGCTTGCCTCTTAAAAGTTCCTCTGGTGCTGCCTATAAAGTTCCTTCTGGTGCAGCTCTTATAAAGTTCCCTGGTGGTTTCCCTTAAAAGTTTCCTCTGTCTGGTGCTGCTGCTCTTATAAAGTTCCTCTGGTTTCTTATAAAGTTCCCTCTGGGTTTCTCTTATAAAGTTCCTTCTGGTGCTGCTCTTATAAATTTTCCTCTGGTGCTGCTCTATAAAGTTCCTCTGTGTTGCTCTTATAAAAGTCCCTCTGGTGTTTCTCTTATAAAGGTTCCTCTGGTGTTGCTCTTATAAAGTTCCGTCTGGTGCTGCTGCTTAATAAAGTTCCTCTGGTGCAGTCGTTATAAAGTTCATCTGGTGTTTCCCTTATAAAGTCCTCTGGTGCTGCTCTTATAAAGTTCCTCTGGTGTTTCCCTCTTATAAAGTTTCCCTGGTGTTTCTCTTATAAAGTTCCTCTGGTGCTGCTCTTATAAAGTTCCTCTGGTGCTGCTCTTATAAAGTTCTCTGGTGTTGCTCTTATGAAAAGTTCCTCTGGTGTTCTCTTATAAAGTTCCCTGGTGCTGCCTCTTATAAAGTTCCTCTGGTGCAGCTTTATGAAATTCTCTGGTGTTTTCTCTTATAAAGTTCCTCTGGTGCAGCTCTTATAAAGTTCCTCTGGTGTTTTCTCTTATAAAGTCCTCTGGTGTGCTCTTATAAAGTTCCCTGGTGGGTTGCTCTTATAAATTCCTCTGGTGGTTTCTCTCTTATAAAGTTCCTCTGGGTTGCAGGCTTCTTATAAAGTTCCTCTGGTGCTTCTCTTATAAAGTTCCTCTGGTGGTGTGACTTATAAAGTTCCTCTGGTGTTTCTCTTATAAAGTTCTCTTGCACTCTTATAAAGTTCCTCTGTGTTTTTTCTATAAAGTTCCTTCTGGTGCTGCTCTTATAAAGTTCCTCTGTGTTTCCTTCTGTATAAAAGTTCCTCCTGGTGTTTATTTCTTATAAAGTTCTCTGGTGCTGCTCTTATAAAGTTCCTCTGGTGTTGCTCTTATAAGTTCCTCTGGTGTTTCTCTATAAAGTTCTCTGTGTTTCTCTTATAAAGTTTCCTCTGTGTTGCTCTTAATAAATTCCTCTGGCGCTGCTCTTATAAAGTTCCTTCGGTGTTGCTCTTATAAAGTTCCTCTGGTGGCTCTATAAGTTCCTCTGGTGCTGCTCTTATAAAGTTCCTCGGTGTTTGGCTCTTATAAAGTTCCTCTGGTGTTTCTCTTTATAAAGTTCCTCTGGTGTTTCTCTTATAAAGGTTCTCTGGTGCAGCTCTTATAAAGTTTCCCTCTTGGTGTTTCTCTTATAAGTTCCGTCTTGTGGCTAGCCTTTTAAAGTTTCTCTGGTGCTGCTCCTAATAACAGTTCCTCAACTGGTCTCTAGTCCTATAGATAAGTTCCTCTGGTGCTGCTCTTATAAAGTTCCTCCTGGTGTTTGCTACTCATTAAAGTTCCTCATGGTGCTCATCTGCATAAGTTCCGTCTGGTGCTGCTCTTATAATGTTCCTCTGTGCTGCTCTTTATAAAGTCCTCTGGTGCTGCTCTTATAAAGTTCCTCTGGTTTGTGCTCTTATCAAAGTTCCTCTGGTGCCTGCTCTTATAAAGTTCCTCTGGTGTTTGCTCTTATAAGTTCCGTCTGGTGCAGCTCTTATAAGTTCCTCTGGTGTTTCCTATAAAGTTTCCCTCTGGTGCTGCACTCCTTATAAAGTTCCTCTGGTTGTTGCTCTTAATAAAGTTTCCTCTGGTGTTTTCCTCTTAATAAAGTTCCTCTGGTGCAGCTCCTTATAAAAGTTCCTCTGGTGCTTCTCTTGAATAAGTTCCTCTGGTATGCCTTAATAAAGTTTCCTTGGTGGCAGCTCTTATAAAGTTCCTCTGGTGCTTCTTCTTATAAAGTTCCTCTGTGTGTTGCTCTTATAAAGTTTCTCTGGTGTTTCTCTATAAAGTTCTCTGGTGCTTCCTCTTATAAAGTTCCTCGGTGTTTCTCTATAAAGTTTCGCTGTGCAGCTCTTATAAAGTTCCTCTGGGTTTCTCCTATAAAGTTCCTCTGGTGTTTGCTCTATAAAGTTCCTCTGGTGTTGCTCTTATAAAGTTCCTCTGGTTGCTGCTCTTAATAAAGTTTCCTCTGGTTTGCTCTTAATAAAGTTCACTCCTGTGTTTGCTCTTATAAGTTCCTCTGGTGTTCCTTCTTTAAAGTTCCTCTGCGTGCAGCTCTTATAAATTCCTCTGGTGTTTTCTCTATAAAGTTCCTCGGTGTTTCTCTAACGAAGTTCCTCTGGTGTTGCTCTCTAAAAGTTCCTCCTCTGGTGCTGCTCTTATAAAGTTCCCTCTGGTGTTGCTCTATAGTTTCCTCTGGTGTTTGCCTTATAAATTCCTCTGGTGTTTCTCTTATAAGTTCCTCTGGTTGTTGCTCTTATAAAGTTTCCTCTGGTGTGTGCTCTTAAAAAGTTCCCTCTGGTGCTGCTCTTATAAAGTTCCTCTTGGTGCTTCTATAATAAAGTTTCCTCTGGTGCTTGCTCTTATAAAGTTCCTCTGGTGCTGCTCTTATGGAAGTTTCCTCTGGTGTTGCTCTTATAAATTCCTCTGGTGTTGCTCTTATAAAGTTCCTCTGTGGCTGCTCTTATAAAGTTCCTCTGGTGCTGCTCTTATAAAGTTCCTCTGGTGTTGCTCTTATACAAGTTCCCGGTGCTGCTCTATAAAGTTCCTCTGGATGTTCTCTTATAAAGTTCTCTGTGTTTCTCTCAAAAGTTCCTACTGGTTTGCTCGTTATAAAGTTCCTCTGGTGCTGCTCTTATAAAGTTCCTTCCTCTGGTGTTTTCTCTTATAAAGTTCCTCTGGTGCTGCTCTTATAAATCCTCTGGTGTTTGCTCTATAAAGTTCCTCTGGTGTTGCTCTTATAAAGTTCCTCTGGTGCTGCTCTTCAATAAAGTTCCTCTGGTGCGCTTTATAAAAGTTCCTCTGGTGCTGGCCTTATAAGTCCTCTGTGTTTTCTCTTATAAAGTCCTCTGGTGCTGCTCTTATAAATTCCTCCCTGGTGCTGCTCTTATAAAAGTTCCTCTGGTGCTGCTTATAAAGCTTCCCTCTGTCTGCTCTTATAAAGTCCCTCTGGTGTGCTCTTATAAAGTTCCTCTGGTGCTGCTTTATAAGTTCTCTGGTGTTGCTCTATAAAGTTCCACTTTTGTGCTGCTCTTAAAAGTTCCTCTGGTGTTGATAATAATGGGCAGGAGACCTCACAGGGGAGGTCTGGTCCTGGCTGTTTCCACAGTGCGAGGTAGAACGTTTTCATGGCGACACAGGCTGCAGGACAAAGCTCATTGTATTGCACAGAGGTAATAATCAGTGACGCCGTGAGGCCGATGACGTCAGGTTTGACTGACAGACGTTTCCAGCAACGCGAAGCCAATCCACAAAGGGGCTGTTTTCAAAAGGTGAGATAGATTTGTTTGCTGACAGTAAACTATCGTGTTGATGTCTGAGGCTTCGTTCCAGTGTAAACGGCCTGAGGAGGAGCACCTTTTAATCTGTTTATTATCGATTCATCTTGATAACTTTATAGTTTAATCAACATTGTTAAATACTTTTATTAATGTTTTTATACTGTTCTTTTATTTTATAAATCTCCAAGTGTTTCCTCTGTAGGAGCCCTCTGCCTCAGTCTCTCTCAAACAACACTTAAAAGGAACTCTAAACTTTATTCTGTTCACCCTCTGGCCAGGACTCCCCTGAACAAGATCTAATCCTCAGTGGACCTATCCTGGTTAAATAAAGGTCATAAAATAAAAAGCTTTAGGGTCACTTTCAGGTCACTGTACAAAAGTCGAGTGAAAATGTCCTAAAATTCAGACTGATCAAAAATTTTTGATAATACACACTGAAAAGCTGCCTCTGTATTTCATGAAAGAAGCAAACGAGGGCTCCAGACCGAGGCGCTGCGAAGGAAACAACAGGCTTTACCTCCTGCAGACGGTTTTGGCCTTGACAGACAGGGGCCTGTAAACTGTTTGGAGGGATGAGCAGGATCAGCGGAGAAAAGAGAAACCATCACAGGCTCAGGCCTCAGGAGCATGTTAAACCCTTATAAGGACACTCACTGGAAAATACTATAAACAATTTTCAACTTTAAGAGTGTTATGGAGGACATGACACAAGTTATTTCTGTTGTAACATTTTTTCACGATTCTTTCATTATCGTGGGAAAATCAATGTTGAGCGAAGTCCCTTGCCCTAACTGGTAAAACATGTTTTCCTGTAAATCAAGTCCAAATATGGATCAACTAATGACCTTTAGGTTTATACTGAACATATGCTTTTTCATGCTATAATTTCACTTATTTCACTCCGTCCTCCAAAACCAAACACATAAATCATCACTGAGCACAATTATTCACCAATAAACATGAGTTTCATCGACTCACCAGGGTTAAGTTTTACAGTTCTGTAAAGAAATGTAACCATGAGTTTAACCAGACTCAGGTGTTTTTCAGAATGAGAGCGTGACCGTCTTGCTGATTGGTCTAATGCCACCAGGCGGATCTTGTGATGTAGGGTCAGCTCTTCTGATTGGCTGAAAGTGAGGACCACATGACTTCTTTACCTTATTACTGATGTCTGTGTTTTATTTCATGTGATAAATGGCTAAATCCGCGTGTTAGAGAAGAAAGCCTTTTGTTTCTGGTGACCTTAAGTAACACGTTCTTCTCTTTACCTCATCCTCAGGCGACGGCTGTGGAGTCTCAGCTGTGGATCTCAGCTGTGGAGTTCAGCTGTGGAGGTCTCAGGCCTGTGGAGCTACTCGGCTGTGGAGTCTCAGCTGTGGAGTCTCAGCTGTGGAGTCTCAGCTGTGGAGTTCAGCTGTGGAGTCTCGGCTGTGGAGTCTCGGCTGTGGAGTCTCAGCTGTGGAGTCTCAGCTGTGGAGTCTCAGCTGTGGAGTCTCAGCTGTGGAGTCTCAGCTGAACAAAGAGTGTCGTCAAAATTGGACCTGAAAACGATCATCACACTTTCATCTCAGCTCACACTGATTACTGTGATTCTGTTTTTACTTCAACCAAACGACTCAGATGTTTGACCGCTCACACCAACAGCCTTTAAGAAGTTCGCCTTATAAGTAAATTATTCTTACCTATTTATATTTCTTAAAGTGCACATGACACATTAGACACAATTTTTGTTGAAACATAATTAACACGATTATATTTAAGATTTTGCTAAAGATTGTCCCCAGTTTTCTTTAGTTTTGTTTATAGTTTCACTTCCTTATTTGACACTGACAGGAAGTGACATAGACGAAGATGAAAACGGAACAAAATGTGGTGAAAAAGCAACAAAAAAGCCACAAAAACACAGTGTTAATTTTGTATTAAATCCGCATTTAGTTGTATTATACATATTTTAGTAGTATTTTAATGTAGTTGAGATTTTAGTCATTGGAAGTTTGGATGACTAAAGGCCTGTTCATTCTCCACAAGATGCAAGAACTTGTTCTCGCACCCAGAGCTGCGTGAACAATGACGTCATGTTCGGCAGTTCTTTCACGTTGTTCTTGACACCTGAGCTGAGCAGAACTTTGTTCAGCAGGGCTGCCGAGAACACTTTGCCGTGATTGGGCAAGGGCGAAGATGACTGTCGAAGAGCCTGGCGCTATCTTCGTGACAAGTTTGCCAAGGTAAAGAGGAGGGTGATCAAAAAGAAGTGGCCGGGCTCGTGGACATCAGGGTATTCCAAGCCTTTACACCTCTCTGAGTTGGTTAGATCCCTTCATAAAACACCTGAAGACAACAACAAACATGACTGTACCGAGTGAAGCGGAGGTAGCCTGATAAACCACACCCACTTCTTTCTGCGTGAAAGAAGGCGGGTCTGGACACACACGGTAAACAAGTTGCTGATTGGCGGCTGAGGCTGAACCAATCACGACTGTCACAGAGAATTGACAAGGTTACGTCACTCGCTGCTATGTTGTTAGTTCAATTAACATTAACATGAGCCAAAACTAATCATGGATGAAGTAGTCGAGGATTTTTTCTCCGTGTGCTCGTGAGTTTATATTCAGTTCATATTTTGTGAGTTGGAACAGCTGTCGTCACGTCCGCTAATTGCTAATTGGTTTATTTCACTGACGATCTCTGCGAGTTAGGCCCGCCCCTTCAACTGCTCCAATTACTCCGTGACCAGACTAACTTCCTGTGTGGAATGGACAGGGAATAGTCTGGAAGAGCCAGGCAAAACCAGAGGTAAGCTTTTAACGTTAACGTTTTCTATATACCCGCGGGAGATGTGTGAAAAATCTGTGCTAAACATGAAGTCAGTCTTCAAAATGTTTGCAGTACCGTGACTGATACATTTATTATAGTTTGAACTCAAATGGCAAGTTTCATTTGTGTAATTTCTGGTTTGTTTTGGCTGCACAGAAAGCCGCAATACTCTTGGAGCCATGTTTACGAAACAGCTACAATTTGTATCAACAATCTACGTGTTGAGCTGCTCTTCTTAGGATAATTTAAATGGCCTATACATGTGTTTATTATTATAGGGAGTGTAAAACTGTTGTGTTAGCCTATGCATCATTGTTTTACTGTACAGTATGCTACAAATTGTGTAAATTATGATTAATAGGGTGCTTATCACTAGGGCTGGGCACTGTTACATTTTTTCGATACAGCTACTTTAACAATACTTTATTTGTATAGCTATACTAAAGTATTTCTCCTCTAGAACCACAAGCAGATAAGATTTCTTATAAATGTGTATAATTTGTTTGAGCTGAAACAAACAAGTGACTTCCATAACAATCAACAAAACTTGGTCTTTGAAGATGTAATTTTTATTTTGGTACTGCTTCAATACCTTTATCTCGATACCAGTAGTATGCTTAATCAACTATTAAACCCAATTAGAAGAACATAATAGTGACATTTTAACGTTATTATTATTGTGCATTTGGTGATCTGAATAAAACATGTTTTAACACAGTTTTTATCATTTATCTTTGAGGAAAAGGACTCAGGGAACCTCCAACATCAGCTGCCCCATCATAAGTATGCGGACTTTGCCAGCTCAGTCCTTCGGGCACCCTCACCAGCACTTACACCAGCCTCAGCACCACAACCAACACCATCTCAGCCTTTAGTGCCTTCTCCATCACCAATTTACTGACTGAAACCAGCTCCAAGGGCACAAAAGAGGAAGACACCATCACCTTCTCCAAACCCAGCACCACAGTCGACACAACGACCACCTTCAACTTCAGGACTCCCACAGCTCACAGCACATTCACCATCGCCACAGCGGATCAAGCCCAAAGGCCACAGAAGAGGAAACGAGGTGGACCAGCTGGATCCAGTGTTCAGGACATCTTGGCCATACTGGATCAACGGAGGGCTGAGCGGGAGGCAGCGATGGAGTCTGGGCGCCAAAGGAGAGAGGCAATGCTCCAGTTAATGGACCCGTGTGAGCGGTACGTTCTCCATGTCGCTGATTTTATGCGGGGTCTCCCACCACCACTGCTCGCCGACTTTAAGTGGAAGCTTCAAATGCTGATGCGTGACACGGAGGAGAAGGTTGCCATGATGGACGATGAGTAGTTCTGCTGTATATATTGTAAATATTATTATTATTTTAATTTTATTGTTACTATTTATTTTAGTGTTTATTACTACTATTTATATGGAACCCAATTTCAAAGTTGTTCTTAGTTTTTTGTGTATATTCTAAATAGTTAAAGGGGGGTATTATGTAAAATGGACTTTTTCAAGCTTTATATCATGTTATTATGTCATTCCCTCATTAAACACATGCCTGGAGTGTTGCCTTGGCTCATTCACATATTTTTGAGTAATCAGTTAAAAACTTAGACGGCAGCCATTTTAGGTGTAGCTATGCCTCAGTCCTCCTAGGAACGCCCCCACCTCCTGGAGACGCCTCTGGACCTTTCGTCACCAGCCAAGCCACCAACCACTGCTCCTCAGCTCAGCAGAGCCCCCTCCCCGCACAGTAGTGTTGTTTAGATGCCACAGCAGTGTGCTGAAGGGGGCGTGTCGGAAAGCTTCTTAAAGAGACAGAGGCCTATTTCAAGACGTTCAGTTACAGCCATTTTGAGAGAGCAATTTTATTCAAGGCAGTTATTTTAATTTACTGCATATACAGACCAACAGAAGGTTATCATTGTAGTATGCTATAGACTGGTGCTATGTGACTGAAAAAAGCAGAATACCCACCCTTTAAATTCTAATCAATACTTTTGCAAAGATACCATTAATGAATCACATGCCTTTATAACTTACTTTGTTTATTGTAAATAATCTTTCATCTCTTATTTTGCCAAAAATAAATATTTAGAATATATTATATCTTTGAAACATGTTTAATCAATATTTACACAATTTTAATTACAAATGTCTATTTACAAATCAAAACATTAACAGTATGAAGCAACTAAATACTAACCTGCAACAGAATGACAACACAATGTTATGACCGCCCTAACTAAATAAACGGCCCCTACTGACTACATCATCTTGCCAGGCACAAGTCCCTGAGTTGTCTGGAAGAACTGGCACAGGTCTCTTCCCATGGCCAGGGCTGCATGAGAGGCTCTAGCTGCAGAGAGTCTCCCTGGGTCCTGGAGGTTGCTGTCTCTCTCAGCGGTTCTTCTCCACTCCCCTTGGAGCACTTCTGCAGTGGTTGAGTCCGTCATGTTTGGGGGCATGTATCTCGCTGCAGGGCCATTGCCGGCATCAGTAATGGCAAGTAATTGTGCAGACCCAAAGACACTTTTGTCAAATACTCCTCCGTCACTCTCTTTACCGTATGCGCCACATCGACCATGGAAACTTGTAGCGTGCGTCACAAACAGCAAGTAAAATAATTGCGTGACGGAGTTTATATGTATAAAAGTCACTTCCAGCTCGTGGTGGGGCTCTGATCTCAATATGCTTCCCATCGATCGCTCCAACGCAATTAGGGAAGTTCCATATTCGCCAAAATCTTTGGCCACGTTCGTCATCTCTTCTGGAGATGGAAAACTCCACAAACTCATTCAGGGCCACCCAGAGCGCTTGGCTCACCTCGGACACAATAGATGAAACGGTGGACAGTCCAACTTTATAACTTGCAGCCACCCTGCTCTGTGAGCTCCCAGACACAAGTACTCTCAGCGTTATGGCCAACCTCTCCGGGACAGTAATGGGCATTGAGTGTGTGGGTGCATGCTGAATGAGTGTTGTGATCCTATTGACGAGATCGTCTAAACGACCAGCCGACATCCTGAAATATAGGAAATGCCTCTCGTCATCCATCGCCCACATCTGTTTGACCAACAGACCATATTCGCCCTGCTCCACTGTCGTTCTGTTGAGCGGTCGCACGTACCATCTTCTAACTTCTTCCCCTGTCAATGCCGCTCTCAATAATAATCTTCCTCCTCTTCTTCCTCAAACATCATCATCTCCTCCTCCTCCCTCAGCAATTCATGAGCTATTTCTGCCATTGTTACGATGTTATCATAGGTACGCTAGCTAACCGTCTCCATAGCAACAGTGTAGCAACAGTTGTTAGGAAAAAGGGGGCGTGGCAGTTCGGCAGTACGTCTTGTGGAGTATGAAATGTCAGAGCCCAGACATTGTTCCTGTTCTTTTGCCTCAAGAACAAGAACAAGTTCTCGCGTCTTGTGGAGAATGAAGAGGCCTTCAGTGTCTTCATTTTTATTTAGTCAGATTTTAGTCGAGGGAAATATCTGGTCACAGCTTTAGTCTCATAAAAAACCTTTAATTTAGTTTTAGTCCAATTTTTAGTCGGCAAAGATACTAAAATTATGACTAAATATTTTAGTCGACGAAATGAACACTGCAAAAACACGACGACAAAGCAATGGAAAAGGCAACAAAAATGTAACAAAATGCGGCTACCACGCGACAAAAACGTTACAATCACTGTTGTAGGTCTTAGCTTTCAAATGAGGCGTCACATTGTTGCTCTCCAGTCGAGAAGCTTTTAGATTTGGGTAAAGCCGAACTGGAGCAGTCGGTTCAGGCGGGGGTTAAGAGGTTCAATCTGTCTTTGTAGAAGTGTCATTTGAGTCCAGGGCTGTTTCTCAGTCCCAGTCGCCCCTGACGACCCTGCGATCACGAGTTCCTCCAGTTCCTCCGTAGTCAGTCTAGTGAGATAATGTCCGGGATGCCGCCGTAGATGGCAGCCATGGCCGCCTCGCTGCCGGGCGGCTGGACAGCACCCCCGGGTGGTGCGTGATGTGGGAGGAGGCGGTGTGTGGGTCCCTTAGGTGCGTACACACCTAACCGCACTGCTGCTTCTATTTTGATGCTTGAAAGGCTGTAATCAGGCGCTGGTATGTGTTCACCTTAAACGGAGCCTCTGCTGCATGATTCTGTATAAAAACAGGAAATAACCTCTGCGCTGTTGCTCCTAAGCACTAAGATATGAATGAAAACGGTTTCCTGATTCTTTGTTTGTACTTTGGTGACAGTGGAATAGTTTAACAATACATTTCTCTAACACTTGAGGCAAATCTCGCCTCTTTCAGTATTATTTCAATACGTGTGGGTTTGGTGTGTAGTACCTTCTGTCCAGCCTCATGTCCTGATAAAATCCCCTTTTAAACATGTTTGTAATCGAGTGCCTTGTTTAATGCGCCCACGTTTGTGTTTTCACAAGTTTTTTGAAGCGTATAATTCCTCTGATCCGAATGCCTGGGCTGGGGAAAGGCATTTCAAACCACAGCTGCTGATCGTCATGAATACTTCCTCTGATCGTCATGAATACTTCCTCTGATCGTCATGAATACTTCCTCTGAATACTCCTCTGATCGTATGAATACTTCCTCTGATCGTCATGAATACTTCCTCTGAATACTTCCTCTGATCGTCATGAATACTTCCTCTGATCGTCCATGAACACTCAGAGTGTCTCTGTTTCACCGTGTGTCTTATGACACAGTGAAGAGGTGGTTATGTTGCTCCCAAATTCAGATGATCAATAAATTATTGCAGAATGTGTGTTTTTAACTTTCCTCCGGTCTCATCATGTTACGCCGCTCTGCTCCTCCCACCTTGTTCACGCCACTTCTGACTCCTCCACAGCATGTTTCACCGCCGCTCTAACACACCTGCCGCCACACACACTCATCACCGCACATGTGTGCGCTCTTACATTGACAATAACCAGGAATCAACCGCCCTCGCAGTGTGAACGCGTTTGGTGGTGATACCTTTAGGTGGTTGCTGCTGCTGTGGGTGGGTGCTGTGGTGGGTGCTGTGGTGGGTGCTGTGGTGGGTGCTGCTGTGGTGGGTGCTGCTGCTGTGTGGGTGCTGTGTGGTGGCTGTGGTGGTGGGTGCTGCTGCTGTTGAGCTAGGGTGATATAGATGGGGTGTGTGGTGGTGGAGTGCTGTGGTGGTGTGACTCGCTGTGGTGGGTGCTGCTGCTGCTGTGGTGGTGGGTGCTGTGGTGGGTGCTGCTGGCTGCTGCTGTGGTGGTGGGTGCTGCTGCTGTTGCGGACTCCGTTGGGGGCGGCGGGTCCATTTGTACAAGTGAGATGGGTTATTTCAGTATGTGGTAAAAAATTCTCACTACAAGTGTCAATGCAGAAGATAATATTTATTCGCCAATTTTTAGATTTTTTTTGGTTTTCATTCTGAAAATATTATATTTTGAAATATAGCCTACTCCCGCCTATATAGCAAGCCATGAGGAAAGCAAAAATCTATTACTACTCTCATTAATGAAGGTAAATAAAAAATAACCCTAGGTTTTATTTTTAACACGGTAGCCGCGCTACTAAACTCGTGCAGTAGTGCTTCCATTCCTGATAACCCCTTAGGCTGCGCAATGACCTCCTTAAATTCTTTAATGATAAAATCACAACCATTAGAAATAAAATAAATAATAAGCTTCCCTTATCTTATTCTAATCTAAATCCAGCTGTAGAATCATTGTCTCCTTCTGAAGTCTTAGACAGGTTCATAACTGTAGATGAGGCTGAGGTATTATCAATCATTATGTCTTCAAAACCGTCAACTTGTCTTCTAGATCCAATCCCAATTAAACTCCTCAAAGAAATTACTCCTGAAATCTCAGATACCATATTGAAAATAATTAACTCGTCTTTAGAAATGGGTATGTGCCAAAGTCCTTTAAATATGCTGTTATCAAACCACTTTTTGAAAAAACCCAATCTCGATCCTGATATTTTAGCAAACTATAGGCTCATATCTAATTTGCCTTTCATTTCTAAAGTCCTTGAAAAAGTTGTGGCTAAGCAGCTTTGCAGCCACCTACAGGACAATAGTTTATTTGAAAAATTTCAGTCAGGATACAGAACTTATCATAGCACAGAGACCGCCTTAGTCAAAGTTACCAACGACCTGTTATTAGCAGCTGACGCCGGACTAGCTTCGTCCTAGTTCTGTTAGACCTTAGTGCCGCCTTTGACACAATCGACCACAATATTCTCCTGCAGAGGTTAGAAACTGACGTAGGCATCAGGGGAACAGCCCTCTCTTGGTTTAAATCTTACTTATCTGATAGGCACCAATTTGTTAATGTAAACCAACAGTCTTCACCGTGTTCCAAAGTGTGCTATGGGGTGCCACAGGGCTCAGTTCTCGGGCCAATTTATTTATATTGTACATGCTTCCACTAGGTAACATATCCGAAATCACAATATAAATTTCCACTGCTACGCGGACGACACACAGCTGTACTTATCAATGAAACCAGGTCAGACAGATAAATTAGATACGCTTAGTTCCTGCGTAAAAGCCATTAACACCTGGATGACTGTAAATTACCTCCTCCTTAACCCTGATAAAAACCGAGGTTATTATATTAGGTCCTCAAAAACTGAGAGAGTCTTATCTCAGCAGACTATCTCCCTGATAATGTTAGCGTATCGGCGAGCTCTACAGTAAAAAACCTTGGAGTTCTGTTTGACCAAGACCTCTCTTTTAAACACATATAAACCAGGCTTGTAAAATTGCGTTCTTTCACCTGCGCAACATTGCTAAAATACGAAATATCCTACCTAAGAGTGATGCAGAAAAACGTATCCCATGCCTTTGTTTCATCAAGGCTGGACTACTGTAACTCCCTGCTAGCAGCGTGTCCTAAAAGTTCCCTAAAAGTTTTCAATTAGTTCAAAATGCAGCTGCAAGATTGTTAACGCGTACAAAAAGAAGAGAACACATTACACCTGTGCTAAAGTCTCTCCATTGGCTTCCTGTAGAATTTGGAATCAAATTTAAAATACTGCTCCTGCACATTTAAAGCCATAAAAGGTATGGCTCGCTTATCTCCAAGACGCTATCCGTTCCATATCAGCCTAACCAGAGCACTCCGCTCTCAAAACTCAGGCTACTAGTTGATTCCTCGGTCTCCAAAAAATCATGTAGGAGGAAGAGCCTTTTAGCTCAAAATCACTGTAAGGTGGAAGAGCCTTTAAGCTTCCAAAATCACTGTAGGTGGAAGAGGCCTTTAGCTCCAACAATCAACTGTAGGAGGAAGAGCCTTTAGCTCCAAAGCTCCGGTTTTATGGAATAAACTTCCAGCTCACGTTAAAGAAGCAGACACAGTCCCTACATTTAAGACTAGGCTCAAAACGTACCTCTTTGAATGAGCTTATGATCAGGTCAGTTAGGTAAAGCTCTAACCACAGCCTGAAGTAAAAGCTGCCTTAGGAGAAACACTGCTGTGGGAAGTACGGTACACTGAGCGCTATCCTCTTCTTCTTCTTACTGCAAACTTTGTCTTATTATGATACAATATTTATCTATCTGTAGTCTGTTCATTACTATTCACATGGTGTCTCCTGTCCCACTCCCCCTTGGGAGTGCCTGTCTAGATCGAATGGAGGAACCCGGCTGAACGGAGGAACCCGGCTGAACGGAGGAACCCTGCCTACTGGATTAACAACAAGGACTGGATGGTCTCGATCCTGGCCCTTCTGCTGAGGGGATCCCATCGGCCTGGGTCTCTATAGCCTGTCCGTCCATGGGAGTGGATCTTTCCAGCTTCTGTGATTCTCCCCGAGGTTTCTCGTTTCTCCCACCGGGTTTTTGAGTTTTTCCTTGCCGTGCTGGAGAGTCTAAGGACAGGGACACCCACGCCGCTCGTCGCCACCTACTGCTGACGCTTATTTGGACATTATGTTTGCCTGGATACTTGATTTAAATGTTGTAATCTGTAAAGCACTTTGTGATACCTTTGGTTATGAAAAGCGCTTTATAAATAAAGTTTGATTGATTGATTGATTGAAAATATATATGTTCCATAGATAGATAGATAGATAGATAGATAGATACTTTATTGATCTCACAGATGGAGAAATTCATTCGATGAGAGAGCATCAGGCAGCTGCACCTATTCAGTGCTCATCACTCTTTTCTTTGAAAATTACAGTGAAGTTAAAGTAAGTTATAATCACATACACACACACATTAAACACATTACACAATATTGGATGATACACCGATAGATATTTTTAATTACTTTACACATAACGCCTTATTTATGTAGGCTGTAATTGTATACATAATGTGAAATTGACTAAAATGTAAAAAATTTATTTTTGTTTACTGCAAAAGTTTCTGATTGATGTTTTTAAAAACATCTGTCCACTTCGCCTGCAGTGTCTCACCCTTTTAATTTCATATGAGGTGATTTAATTTGATAAAAGCTCACAGCCCCATGTTCATAAACTACTTCCTATGATGTCATCATGTTCACTCGTTCCAAACACTGAAATAGCCGAGTCCACACTCGTGAACTCCTCAAGTCCATACTCCGAGTCTGCACCCGTTCACAAGTACTGAGTCTGCACTCTGAGAACTGAGAAACGGCATGTCTCTTCCTGATTTACTCCCTCTTCTTGATTTACTCCTCTTCCTGATTTTCTTCCTCTTCCTGATTATCTTCCTCTTCCTCTTCCTGATTTTCTTCCCCTTCCTGATTTTTCTTCCTCTTCCTCTTCCTGATTTTCTTCCTCTTCCTGATTATCTTCCTCTTCCTCTTCCTGATTTTCTTCCTCTTCCTGATTTTCTTCCTCTTCCTGATTTTCTTCCGGATTTTCTTCCTCTTCCTGATTATCTTCCTCTTCCTCTTCCGGATTTTCTTCCTGACTTCTCCGATTTTCTCCCCTTCCTGATTTACTTCCTCTTCCTGATTTACTTCCCCTTCCTGATTTACTTCCTCTTCCTGATTTACTTCCCCTTCTGATTTACTTCCCCTTCCTGATTTACTTCCTCTTCCTGATTTACTTCCCTTCCTGATTTACTTCCTCTTCCTGATTTTCTTCCTCTTCCTGATTTTCTTCCCCTTCCTGATTTTCTTCCCTTCCTGATTTTCTTCCTCTTCCTGATTTACTTCCTCTTCCTGATTTACTTCCTCTTCCTGATTTTCTTCCTCTTCCTGATTCTCCTCCCTTTTTCTCTTTCCTGATTTCTCCCTTCCTGATTTCTTCCCCTTCCTGATTTCTCCTTCCTGATTTTCTTCCTCTTCCTGATTTACTTCCTCTCTTCCTGATTACTTCTTCCTGATCTTCCTCTCTGTTATCCCTTCCTGATTTTTCTTCCTCTTCCTGATTTCTTCCTCTTCCTTTGATTTTCTTCTCTCCTGATACTTCCTCTTCCTGATTTCTTCTCTTCCTGATTTTCTTCCTCTTCCTGATTTTCTTCCTCTTCCTCTTCCTGATTTTTCTTCCTCTTCGGTTCCTCTCCTGATTTCTTCCTCTTCCGGATTTTCTTCCTCTTCCTCTTCTGATTTTCTTCCTCTTCCTCTTCCGGATTTTCTTCCTCTTCCTGATTATCTTCCTCTTCCTCTTCCGGATTTTCTTCCTCTTCCTGATTATCTTCCTCTTCCTCTTCCGGATTTTCTTCCTCTTCCTGATTTCTTCCTCTTTCCTCTTCCTGATTTCTTCCTCTTCCTGATTTTCTTCCTCTTCCTGATTTTCTTCCTCTTCCTCTTCCTGATTTTCTTCCTCTTCCTCTTCCGATTTTCTTCCTCTTCCTGATTTTCCTTCTCTTCCTGATTTTCTTCCTCTTCCTGATTTTCTTCCTCTTTTCCTCTTTCCTGATTTTCTTCCTCTTCCTGATTTTCTTCCTCTTCCTGATTTTCTTCCTCTTCTCTTCCTGATTTTCTTCCTCTTCCGGATTTCTTCCTCTTCCTGATTTCTTCCTCTTCCTGATTTTCTTCCTCTTCCTGATTTTCTTTCTTCCTCTTCCTGATTTTCTTCCTCTTCCTGATTTTCTTCCTCTTGCTGATTTTATTCCTCTTCCTGATTTCTTCCTCTTCCTTGATTTGCTCCCTGTTCCTGATTTACTCCTCTTCCTGATTTACTTCCTCTTCCTTGATTTACTCCGCTTCCTGATTTACTTCCTCTTCCTTGATTTACTCCTCTTCCTGATTTACTTCCTCTTCCTGATTTACTTCCTCTTCCTTGATTTGCTCCCTGTTCCTTCTCTTCATGCAGATTCTGGTTCAGCCCCTCAGTTTTCCTCTGACCCAGTGTCCTCAGCTCTTCATCTTTTTATTTGTTATGGGAATGGCGTCTTCTCCTGTGGATTAGAATCATATTAAAGATGGCTACTGATCATTCTATTTTAAAAATAAAACCTTATTTACCTTCAGGATCATTTTTTTCTCACACATATTTCACACATATTTCGAATCCACTCCATGAACAAGCTGAAAAATAACAAACTTCATTATGACATCAATGGCCCAGTCCAGGAGTGCCTAAAATCTGAATCTCAGACCATTTTAAATCTCTTTCTTTGGCTTCTTGCAGAGATAGACCACATTACCAGAGCAGATGGTACTTTCACTGCAAGTTTATAATTCTACAAAATTCAACTCAATTACTATATTTGAAAGGTTGTATGTTCTGATCCGGCCCATGTTCAGATAGTCAACAGAACAGTGTTGACGCTCAGATTAAGCTCGTGCACAGGGGTGTTCACTGTTAGATGGTCTCTCTGTGTTCCAGATGTGATGCCAAAGTATGATTTCACCTCAGTCATTATTTGGTAGATTTATACAAAACGTCTGTAATTTTATTAATGTTTTCTCCACTTTCATTAACAGTTGTACCGGCTCCTGCAGCAACTTCTAGGCATTAATCCCAAACGTTAGAGCCCATTATTTTTCTTTTCTTTTCTTTAGGGAAATGTCCAGGCTCTCCTGATTATCCAGCTACCACTGGTTGGATGGTTAAAACATCTGCTCTGTCAAATCAATGTGCATATTGTAATCTATTCATTACGTTTTTTCACTGATTGTTATATAACAATCAAATGATTTAAGTGGAATCTAGTATTTTAACCAGCTGTGTGCCATGCACATCAAGTCTCGGACCCGCACATTTTAAACAAAGTAGATTTTACAGTATATATCAACATTTACATCTTACCTGTACCAGGGTTGTTTTTTTTGTTTGTAGATGAGCAGATGTGCAGTTGAAGACCTATAGAAACAACTGACAGTTAATTACAGTAGGTATGGACGGGGTGAAAGTTTCATCCCCCCGGATAAATATTTCTGTTAATTTGAATAATCAAGCACAAGGACGATGACATGATCTCCAAAAGACATGAGGTTGCAGATGAGACATTCAGTAATAATAATAATATAATAATAATAATAATAATAATAATAATAATGCCTTACACTTGCATTGCGCTTTACAAGCCTGTTTTACCAAGTTTCTCAAAGCGCTATCAGGGATTTAGTTTAGTTAATTGTATGAGTTTATTGGAGCAGTAAACATTCTGCTCAAAAGGAGTGGGCTGAAGCAAGAGCTTAGAAGCGCCCACCCCCAAAATCAATACAACAAAAATTTCGGTTACACTTTAGAATACGGCCCGGGAACTCCTAGGTAGTTACTGTAAGTAAATCCCTGGTACTTTACAGAGATAATTACCAAGTGCTTACAGTGGTACGTTTAGGTAAGTACATAGGAGTTACAAGGTCGGCCCATTAGTCCGAAGTGTTTTGAAGCTCAATGGTAGGACTTTCTCTTTCTGATCATCTGGGCTGTAGTAGCCAGAGAGGGAGAAAGAAGGAGAGCACACACAGCCGCTCGTCTTTGGGGATTCATGGTGGGGTCCAAAGTTCGGCTCCAAGGTTCGGGTCCAGACGGGTTTGGCGCATGGGTCCGGATCCGGACCGAGGTTTGCTGTTTAGTGACCTCTGGTCTACTGTCATCATTATTCAGTCACTCCTGACTGGGTGGTGGTAAGCTACTGTTGTAGCCACAGCTGCCCTGGTGTAGACTGATGGAAGCGAGGCTGCCAGTCTGTGCCATCAGCCCCTCCGACCACCACCAGGACACAATGACAGTGTGCACCTTCAGGAGGTGAGTTTCGATGTAGCCGAGTTCTAACGTGTTTAATAAAATTGATGTGGGGGCCGATTATATTGTAGCCTAAATTAGAAACCATGTCGAGTCTGACATGTATGCCTTAAGGTGCTCTTTTAGAAATAACAATTTTAGTTCCCTTGGCGAACACAAAAAGCCTGTTTTATTGACCAGCTGCTTATATTCTGCCTGTTCTGTAAGCTACAATATTCTCCAGAGCTTTGGACTGATTTACAAACTAATTAACCAGAGATACTTACATTCTGCTTTTATTTTCAACCTGAAAATATACAAATCATATATTTAAAGGAATGTTTGAAATCATGTATTAGATCAGTTGTTTCTCATACAGACCGGAGTCACATTTGTGTCGTTGAAGCAGTACCAGAGTCCGTCCTCAGACTCGAGGGTGGCAGTGTAGTGTCCTTTGCCCTTACCCATGTGATCCACTATTCCACTCAGAGAGTACTCTGTACCTGTTTTTAGCTCAATTGTCTCGGAGAGCTCTACCTTCATGGAAACCTTTTTGGCAAGCCTCTTAACGAGCAGAACGAGGATGTCAGGACACTCTGTGATCTCACAGCTCTGAAACAGTGACGTTATATCAGAGAGAGAACAGTGTACAGTAAACTATATTTCCGTCTCACTTACGTTTTGCCTGTGTTTTCTTTTACAGTTATTACAATAATAACCTGGGACCTGTTTACCTTCAGACATCTTTCTAACCCGTCCTTCTGTGAAGAGATGACATTAATAAACACAGCTGACACACTCTGGACAGTAGAGTTAAACCAACCACAGAGCTGCTGTCCGACAGGGGCAGAGGCAGAATGAAGAACTCAGACTCATTAACACCGTTGTTGCTGCATTTCGAACATTCAGTTAAATCTTTGATCTTCCCACAGAACGGCTGCAGAACAAACAGCAATGAAACTAAGGAAGAGTTTGGTAACGCTTTATAATAAGGGCACATGAATCATGCATGAATCATCATGACTTCATGAATTAATTCATTATGAATTCATGTGAGGTCATGATGATTCATGATGAAATACTCCACCGTTAATTCAGGCAATGAACTCACTAATGATAATGATTAATTCATCATGATCATGATGATTTTTTGTTTGTGAAGAAACCAACCCAACAAGGACCAAACTTTGTATAAACTTACAACTAAAAATGATCTCATGGTTAGTTCATCATGAGTTCACTATGAATGTGCCGCTTAAAATGAAGAATTGCAACTTTAATAACTTAATAGATACAGAACCTGTTTAGGAGAGCAATTACACACAGAAGAGCTTAAATCAACATTCAAGACTTTATTATTCATTTATGATTACACAACGCACAAATGTAACAATGGCAGTATGTTTGCAGAGCCTCTCAGTCGCCCAGGAAGTATTCATTTAGTGACTCTCTAAATCGTGACTGGCCTGAGTTGGTTGATTTGAGGATGTTTTGCTTCTATTTAAGGACGGGCCTGAGTGTTATTGGAGCCATGTCTAGTTTGGCTTTACTTGCTTTACAAGAGCTAAGAAGCTTCTGCAAATACAACGAAAAATCATCAATTCAACAAACAGTTCAGTCGTCGATTAAAAGCTTCAGGTGTTTAGGGCAGCAACAATTATCTCAACAGAATTGAAGTTGCAGTTTTAACAATTTAACAATTACAATGTCACAAAGCCTGCAATTAATATTTCCTTACACAATTGTTTGTTGACATAGGAAATCTCCTAATTTCAGTTTTGTTTTGTTTGTGTCCATCGTCTGAAGTTGAACGCAGCTCAAATTTGACACTTCGAATATAGGATCCAGAAGATGTCTCACTCGGGTGCATGCAAGGTATGCTATATTCCAATGCTGATTTCATTTGTACTAGCCATAATTTTCAACGTTTACTATTCTACAGTATAGACGTGGAAGGCTTGATGAAAAAAGAAAACAAAGCGAGAAATCTTCTCTAGAAAGGATCGTTTTTTTTGTTGCTGCAAAGTGAGTGCTCCTCTCGCGCATGGACAATCTTTGTCGTTTTTCTCTCGGTGAAAGTAAGCTAGCGCGCACAGCAGAAACGAGGCCTGAAAATGACGTATGAACACACTGTGTTGCTCTAAATGTTTGAGCCTTGGGAAATGTTGGTCTTTGTAAGTATTAGTGTGTCCAAAGCACCTGTTTAGATTCACCAATGTCTCTGTAATGTTACTTTTGATAAGTTTGTCACTAGAGTTTTGGAGTTACTGCTGTCTTACATGTGCATTGACTAGCTCATTGTGTTTAGCATGTTAAGTGTAAAATATATGGTTCGTAATTGACCCCTTTTTTCTGTATGTTACAGTTACCACATCACACACTGAAAGCTTCACTAAAACAAGAAAAGCAAGCCTTGGGCCCGGAGTTTTCTTTAATGGTTTGCTGGCTGTAGCAGCACTGACTCGTGTTGTGAGGACAGCACAGCAGTGGTCCTACAGCCCCTCCTGTGCATGCTGTAGTCAGGCCACACACCCAAACCAAAAAACCATGGCTACCACAAATATTTTAAGATAGAAATTATAATATTATTGCCATTAAGTATTTGTTTCAAACGTATGTTCAGAAATTGGTATTTTCTGCACTATACTTCTTTTGAGGTCCTAATTTATGATTTTTATCCATTTAATTTGCTCAATAATATTGCTTATGACTTGACCAACACAGATATGTTTTTTTTAAGGATACCAGGCAGTACACACTGTTTAACTGTTCTTTTTTATATTGTTATGAACATGGAGTTGGATCTGTAACTCATAAAATGCTTGATTATTGTTATTACTTTAATGACCAACATTGTGATGTAATTTGGGATGTTTGTAAATTAATTTTGAGTTTGGACATTTTGAGCACTTCCTGGATCCTATATTTGAAACGAGTGTCAAATTTGAGCTGCGTACAACTTCAGACGATGGACACAAAACAAAACAAAACTGAAATTAGGAGATTTCCTATGTCAACAAACAATTGTGTAAGGAAATATTAATTGCAGGCTTTGTGACATTGTAATTGTTAAATTGTTAAAACTGCAACTTCAATTCTGTTGAGATAATTGTTGCTGCCCTAAACACCTGAAGCTTTAATCGACGACTGAACTGTTTGTTGAATTGATGATTTACGTTGTATTTGCAGAAGCTTCTTGGCTCTTGTGGTCAGAAAATGTAACAAGTAAGCCAAACTAGACATGGCTCCAATAACACTCAGGCCCGTCCTTAAATAGAAGCAAAACATCCTCAAATCAACCAAGTCAGGCCAGTCAACGATTTAGAGAGTCACTAAATGAATACTTCCTGGGCGACTGAGAGGCTCTACAAACATACTGCCATTGTTACATTTGTGCGTTGTGTAATCATAAATGAATAATAAAGTCTTGAATGTTGATTTAAGCTCTTCTGTGTGTAATTGCTCTCCTAAACAGGTTCTGTATCTATTAAGTTATTAAAGTTGCAATTCTTCATTTTAAGCGGCACATTCATAGTGAACTCATGATGAACTAACCATGAGATCATTTTTAGTTGTAAGTTTATACAAAGCCTCCACCTTAACGTGGTGGAGGGTTTGACCTGAATGATCCTGGAGCCTCCACCTTAACGTGGTGGAGGGTTTGACCTGAATGATCCTGGAGCTCTGTTGTCGGGGGCTTGGTGCCCCTGGTAGGGTCTCCCAGGGCAAACAGGTCCTAGGTGACGGGTCAGACAAAGAGCGGTTCAGAAGCCCCTTATGAGAGACCAACAGGCCCGGTTAGAACCATGAGGCCGTCCTTCTGTGGACCCACCACCTGCAGGGGGCGCTATAGGGGCTGGTGCTCCAACAGCTGCCCCCACGACCCGGCAACGGACAAGTGGAAGAAGATGGATGGATGGATGGATGGATGGATGGATGGTTTATACAAAGTTTGGTCCTTGTTGGGTTGGTTTCTTCGCAAACAAAAAAATCATCATGATCATGATGAATTAATCATTATCATTAGTGAGTTCATTGCCTGAATTAACGGTGTGAATTCATCATGAATCATCATGACCTCACATGAATTCATAATGAATTAATTCATGAAGTCATGATGAATTCATCATGAATTCATGTACCCTTATTATAAAGCGTTACCAAAAATGTTTAATAATAACCAGACACTCACCTTAGAAACTTCTGTACTCATTCGATTCAACAGGAACTTCAAGTATTGTGCTGCGTCACGCGGTCCATGTACTAACGAAAACATGAAAAGTTAATATCTTATTTATTCTTTAACAGATTAACTTAACTCACCATCCTTAATATCGAGAATCTGAGTGATGCTTTCAGTTCCACATTCCTCTGTCTTTAGTTTGTCAAACAGATCTCTTAAAGACATCTCTGTTTCATTTAAATCTTTCTTTCTCTCCAAACTCTCCAAAATCTCCCTGGTCATGAACAGAACCTGCAGGACACTGTTCAGGTAACAGGTCGCTCCTTGTTTTCTCAGACCGTAAGGTCCTGGACAACAAAAATGTAATTAGGCCGAAATGCAAAAACAGAGTGCACGTACACATGTATTGAACAAAATATTACAATTGGGCAGCATTGGATTTTTTTTTTTGGGTGGGGGGAAGTTATCTTCAAAGCTATCTAAATTATGCTTTAAAGTTTTGTTTTTTATGGGACAAAGCCACAAACTGTAAAGGAAAATGTAGCGATTGTAGCGATGAATTGCTAAATTATATAAAAATCTGAATCATTTGGCTCAAAATTCCATTTGGACTTTCACCTATAGATACAGTCGGCATCGCTTCATACAGGGGGTGTGGCTTCGCTGAGGGGTAAGGAAGTATCTTTTGGGAAACCCATGAAAACACAATGCTAACAAGCTTCATGTTAGCGTTCACCATTATTTATGTAATTATGGGCTGTTGAACCACTTTGTTCCTCCCCATGTCTTTGTACAGCGGTAAGCATAAGAATGGGCCCCCCTTTAACTTTGACATTTTGCAATACAATGGTTCATGAACATAAATATATTTAATACAATTTCATGTGAAAGACACACACTAAGTGACACAATTGTGAAGTGAAATCAAAATGTATACATGATTTAGAACTGAAAAGTGGGATGTGCATAAGGACCGCCCCTTTTCCTTTAGTGCAACCAATTACCTTCAGAAGTTCAATGATGATTTCTGAATGATCACATGTTAATGTCTAAACAGAGTCTACCTGTGTGTAATCTATTCTCACTTCAAATACAGCTGCTCTGTGATGGCCTCAGAGGTCTGTTCAGAGACTATTGGGAGCAGACAGCATCATGAAGTCCAAGAACACACCAGACAGGTCAGGGATAAAGTTATTGAGAAGTATAAAGCTGGATTAGGTTATAAAAACATTTCCAAAGCTTTGAACATCTCTCAAAGTACAGTTAAATACACCATCCAGGAATAGAAAGCACAGCAGAGAGCTATAGCTATAGTCTCTTAACAGACCTCTGTATTTGAAGTGAGATTAGATTACACACAGGTAGACTCTATTTAGTCATTGGGTCAACATGTGATCATTCAGAAATCATCAGGCAACTTCTGAAAGCAGTTGTTTGCACTAAAAGGAAAGGAGGGCAGTACTTTTGCACATCCCACTTTTCAGTTTTTTATCTATAAAAAGAAATCAAAATCATTTATACATTTCATATACACGATTGTGTGTCTTTCACGTAAAATTTCAATTAAATATATTTATGTTTATGGTCCATTCTATGGCAAAATGTCAAAATGTTAAAGGGGGCCCATACTTATGCCACCCACTGTATCTTTATTGGGTAGAAAACTCTTATAATTCAAGATTTGTAAAAGTAGTTTTGGAGAAATGATAGAAAGTTTAGTTTCTCCTCTTTGTTTTCCCTCTGTTTGCTTCATACATGACCATATATGGACGATACCAGAGATGCCATATTTTTCATGGTGTTTAACTCCCCATTTTTGCACCTTTTTCAGCGTTTTTTCTATCTCCTCCCCGTTTATCTGAATAGGCAAAACCTGGTAAAGAGGATCTAGGGCAGGAGGAGGTAACGTCAATCAATCAATATATAACAAAGGGCGGCTTTGGGCTGTATGCTTTGTGGCTATATTTCAATGTATTCTTTACAACACATAAGTGGGCATTTTGTTGCTTATATTTGTATTCATACCTTTTTTATTTCCCACGCTTGGAGTAGAGTCAGACATAACTCTAGAGTAGTTGGTCGTTGGTCTTTGCTTACGCCTCCTGAAGGTGCACACTGTCGTTGTGTCCTTAGGCAAGACACTTCACCCAGCTTGCCTCCAGTGTCTGCGTACATTGGTGTATGAATGAGAGAGTGAATGGGTGAGTGGATCCTTACTGTAAAGCGCTTTGAGTGCCTAATGTAGGTGGAAAAGCGCTATATAAGTTGAGACCATTTACCATTTACAAAGCCTCTTCATCAGCTTCACAATGAACAATATCAGATGGAAGAATGTTTTTACGACACTACAAACACTGAAAAATAGTGATTGAATTAATAGTTTATTAGTTATTAACTTAACTTCATTGCTGTCCTAACAGTATAATCTTGGGGAAGTTTGTGCACGTCTGAACTGACTGAAGCTGGTCTATGCAGATTCTCTGTTAAGATTTGTGTTTATTTTAATCGTTCTGGCGTAAAACCGTCCAAAACTCTACAGCAGCTCTGACTCTGACATGTGAATTAGTTTATTATTGATTCAAGTCTGGTACAGTCTGTCGGAGGAAAAATGTTGGGGACATAACATCGGCATTCACCATAGGTTTGTGTTCAGCCACTGACCAGTCTACAGCCTGCATTAATGAAGACAAGATCAGGCCTTATTGTCTGTTTCCACTGGTAAAACCAGCGTGGCACAGTGCCCATCTATCTGCTGTCAGGTCTTTCCAGTGGATACAGGCGAGGCCAAACATGGTGCATTTCGCCTCAGCAAGAGATACGCTGATACTCGCATGACGTGAACAGAGCCCCAAATCAGGTAGTAACAGTAACGGGTAGTACAGTATATATTTGTATCATTTAGATTAATTGCCCTGAGTTCCTGAAAAATAATGTAGAATGCCAAATATTGTTTTTTCGTCACTTTATTTAATGATACTTTTAACAAAAGACTTGTTAACTTAAACTGACATCACTTCCTGTTCAAACCTAGGGTCATCATATGGGACCTATGGAACACAACCACACCACAGTGTGTGCTGATATACGTCACATGACTCCCTCAATATGGCAACCTTCAGAAGCACTGTAAAATGACGTGACCCAACTAGGGTGACCAGATGAGTTGACCTGAAATTCGGGACAGGATCCCCCGACACGCACGCAGACACACACACACACACACACACACACACACACACACACACACACACACACACACACACACACACACACACACACACACACACACACACACACACACACACAAACATAGAAATATATACTGTAACACTGGACTGTATCATTTATCCACAATAATTACACTCAGATCTGCTCAAATAAACATCTCATGAAGACAGACCAATGCAGAGATAATAAGCTTTGTGAACATCCATCTTCATAATAATGAAAGCTCAGTCTTACCTGTAGCAGACAGACTGTTTTAGCTGAACTCTTACAGATGGATGTTTCTGCAGCTCTGTTACAGAGGTGATTCTTATACAGGCTAATGTCCGTAAATGCAAAGTGTCTAGCAAACATCATATATGACCAAAAAAAGGAGAACCTGTGAACTAGTGACAATTAGTGTTTAAAGTGTGTGGTGAGGGGTTTACAGCCTTAAAACATATATAATATTTGTAAAAAAGCCGTCTACTTCGCAGATTTCGTTTATTGCGGGTTATTTTTAGAACGTAACCCCCGCGATAAACGAGGGACCACTATATTTCACTTTTTAAAACAATGATTCCAGATTATGTAAATATGTTGTTGTGGTGTATTCTCCCCTATTGTTGGAGACTTGGTACAGTCCATTTGTTACGCATGTGCAATGTCTCGCCGCGTCCATTCAGACAGATTGTTGGCTAAGTAAAGTTCACCACGAAATGTGATCACTGTCCGAGTCTTATTAAATACATTACAACTACTGTACTAGTGAGTACAATGGCCCAAATCGGCAAGGTGGACGAATTCAAGCCAGAAAATGAGCCGTGGACTGCATACGTCGAGCGGCTGGAACAGTTTTTCGATGCTAACGACACAGATCAAGGGAAGTACGTAGCCGTTTTGCTAAGTGTGATGGGAGCTACAACTTATAGACTATTGAGAAACTTAGTGCAACCCGACAAGCCCAAAGTTAAAATCATTTGCAGATATTGTGAAGATTTTAAAGAGAATTTTGAGCCGAAGCCCATTTTAGTCGCACAAGTCGCACAAGCCACAAACTGTGAGTTCAGTGCCAATTTGGATTCTGCATTGCGGGACAGGTTCGTCAGCGGGATCAAAAATGAAATGTGCCAAAGAAGATTGCTCTCTGAAGATAGACTCACGTTTGCAAAAGCTGACAGTGAACTTGTCGGTGCTGGAGCAATTCACAAAGTGAGACCGGACAAAACCAAAACTTGCTACAGATGCAAAGGAAAAATCCCAATGCAAACGAGTGCCATTTCAAAGAGACTAAATGTCACAACTGTGGAAAGATTGGACATCTCAAAAAGGCATGTCGTACAAAATCACAAAATGCACAACCAAATAAAAGATTTCCATGTAAAGAAACAAAATACATGACAGAAAACGAGGATGTAGAGCAAGAGGAGTTCGCCATAATGACAGTCAGTAGTGAAGATGATGAGCTGTACAGGGCCACGTTCTCTATTGACAAGGTGAATCTTGACATGGAAATAGACACTGGAGCGGCCAGAAGTGTGATTTCACAGGCAACATATTTTTAATTTAATTTTTCATTTATTTATTCATTTGAGCAGAAAAGTATTTCAAACATTTTTTATATGGGAGGAAGTTTTCACATGTGCCGTTACAGCCAGCTAAAGTTAAACTCAAAGCTTATCCCTTTAATGTTCTGCTCGACCATTTGGTAGATCACTTTTGAGTCACTATATCTTATTGAAAAATGTGTGGAACTGAACTCAAACTGGTTGGGTCAGCTCTACCACTTGGTTGAGGTATGCTATGCTTAAAACATCCACTAGAGGTCACTTTATTTTTTGACAGTAGCACGTTTCATTCATCTTGCTGCTTGCAAGTTAAAACTGAAAACCACCTCTGACATGTGGACTATTTTTGGCTGCATTTTCAAAGGTGAGTTGGTTTTGTCAACATTTTATATCATCTAAGACTTTACTTAACAGAATTATGTAACTTGATTCAAAACAGAAACATGTTATAGTGGTCAAATAATTTTTTTAAAACATGCGTGACCATACGGTTGAGTTGGCACTCCACCTTGGCATGGATTGACAGCTCAACCGTATGGTGAAGTTATGCAAATTTTATTCACATTCACTATTTTCCATGGAATAAAAACACTGCTGTAGTTGCATTGTTATCAATCTGTTACAATAATAGTGTTATTGTACTTAAATGGTTAAATATGCATGCAAATTTGGGCATCAGTGCATCGGCACAGCCCGATCAAACCACATTGGTGGAGCTCACCTTATAGAAGAAGCTTATGAGCTAAAGACATTTAAGAACTACACATTCATCTCCTGAAACACTGAGGAGGCACCAAGAGCCCCCAGGAGCTACAGGAAACAAGGAAGGGACAAACGAAAAGGAATCCGGGCAAGACTCACAGCTAAGCCACACATGCCTTCTATTGTTCTGGCTAATGGACGTTCACTGGAGAATGAAAACAGCTTAACTGCTAATGTCTGTGTAAGCTCTCAGTCGTACAGGAGTTGTCCATCTTCAATGAAGGTACTTGAGTCATCTTCTGTACTCAGTAGTTGAAGCCGTCGAACGTTTCTTCTCTCATCCAAAAGGCTTCGTCAGCGGACTAAAGTCCCGCTCAGCCCGCAGCTTAGATAAAGAACACCAGGTGGAGGGAGGAGCCGGGCCAACCCCAACTCCTCCTGGTGGTCTTTATCTAAGCTGCGGGCTGAGCGGGACTTTAGTCCGCTGACGAAGCCTTTTGGATGAGAGAAGAAACGTTCGACGGCTTCAACTACTGAGTACAGAAGATGACTCAAGTACCTTCATTGAAGAAAGCTTAACTGCTAAGTCCTTCAGAATATGGTGAAAGACTGTTTTGGAGCTGTGGAGGAGGAAGAGGAAGGAAGAGGAGATGACCAGCGCAGGACACCACGCTCTGAAACAGGGACAAACCCACCAGTACAAGACCCTCCAAGTCATGACGCTGGTTCTTCCCCCGTTTGAATACGCCCTTGGCCTGTGCATCTACAATACCTGGCTGGTCAACAAACTGGCCTACTGAAGAAAAAAACAATGCCTCTCAAAAGGTTTTGCCTGGCTCAGGTCCACACTTTGAACAAGTCAACAAGGCAGCACCCAGAGATAGCAGACCATCATCTACCTCTCCACCACAAATGTCCTGTGAGAAGAAGCAACCAGAAGTTTGCTACAACAACTATGGACATTTGCCACTTCATAATGACAACCAGGGGCGGTGCAGCCTCTGCCCAAAGGGTGTGTCGAGATAGAAATGTGGGAAGTGCAATGTTTTCCTGTGTTGATCGGAGAGAGGGAATGCTTTGCACTATACCATCGAAAATAACATCGCCAAGGTTCCCACAGGTCTTTTGTTGAAATAAAATTTACTTGACATGAGTTTTTTCCTTTTTCCTTTGTTTTTGTCTTTGTAGGAATTAAATGATAATTTAATGCTATTATACATATAATTATGTATTAGGTACTTTTACCATCAAGTCTCATCTCAACCATTTGGTAGAGGCCTATATTTAAAAAACTGGGGGGTCTATATTTATTTTTTTCTTGAGAAATGCAGAATTTTTTTTTTTACATCGTTTCTTTCTTGGAGTGAACATTAAAGGGTTATAATGGAGGGCACATTCCTGTTTTAGGACAGTTTTATGCAAAAGTGGAGTACGAGGAGCAAAAAGTTGAACTGCTATTGTTGGTTGACAAAGGGCATGGAGCATCGCTTTGTGGCAGGAACTGGCTGAGAGAACCAAAGCTTAACTGCAAACTGATCAAATATGTGACTGGGACAAAGCCACATACCATTAAAGGAGCTGTATCCTGCTATTTTAGCCATTCCAAAGTAAAGTATAGGCATTTATATGCTATATTGTACCTCCAGCACTATATAGCACATGCTAAACACATAAACACACATAACACCACAACACTAAACACACACGCTAAACAACATGCTAACACACACGCTAACACACACAGCTAACACACATGCTAACACACACGCTAACACACACGCTAACACACACGCTAACACACCACGCTAACACACACGCTAACACACACGCTAACACATCACACACGCTAACACACACGTTAACACACACGCTAACACACACGCTAACACACACGCTAACACACACATTAACACACACGCTAACAACACGCTAAAACACACATTAACACACACGCTAACACACACGCTAACACACACGCTAACAGACACATGCTAACACACACGCTAACACACACGCTAACACACACATAACACACACGCTAAAACACACATTAACACACACGCTAACACACATGCTAACACACACCTAACAACACACCAACACACACGCTAACACACATGCTAACACACACGCTAACACACACGCTAACACACACGCTAACACACACGCTAACACACATTAACACACACGCTAACACACACGCTAACACACATGCTAACACACACGCTAACACACACACGCTAACACACGCTAACACACACATGCTAACACACATGCTAACACACACGCTAACACACACGCTAACACACACGCTAACAGACACATGCTAACACACACGCTAACACACACGCTAACACACACGCTAACACACGCTAACACACACGCTAACACACACGTAACACACACGCTAACACACACGCTAACACACACATTACACACACGCTAACACACACGCTAAAACACACATTAACACACACGCTAACACACACGCTAACACACACACTAACACACACGCTAACAGACACATGCTAACACACACGCTAACACACACGCTAACACACACGCTAACACACACGCTAAACACACATTAACACACACGCTAACACACACGCTAACACACACGCTAAAACACACATTAACACACACGCTAACAGACACATGCTAACACACACGCTAACACACACGCTAACAGACACATGCTAACACACACGCTAACACACACGCTAACACACACGCTAAAACACACATTAACACACACGCTAACACACACGCTAACACACACACTAACAGACACATGCTAACACACACGCTAAACACACACGCTAACACACACATGCTAACACACACCAAAAACACGCTAACACACACCACTAACACACACGCTAACAGACACATGCTAACACACACGCTAAACACACACGCTAACACACACGTTAACACACACGCTAACACACTCGTAACACACACGCTAACACACACGCTAAAACACACATTAACACACACGCTAACACACACACTAACACACACGCTAACAGACACATGCTAACACACACGCTAACACACACGCTAACACACACGCTAACACACACGCTAACACACTCGCTAACACACACATGCTAACACACATGCTAACACACACGCTAACACACACATTAACACACACGCTAACACACACGCTAAACACACATTAACACACACGCTAACACACACGCTAACACACACACTAACACACACGCTAACAGACACATGCTAACACACACGCTAACACACACGCTAACACACACGCTAAAACACACATTAACACACACGCTAACACACACAGCTAACACACACGCTAACACACACGCTAACACACACACTAACACACACGCTAACAGACACATGCTAACACACACGCTAACACACACGCTAACACACACGCTAAAACACACATTAACACACACGCTAACACACACGCTAAAAACACACATTAACACACACGCTAACACACACACTAACACACACGCTAACAGACACATGCTAACACACACGCTAACACACCTAACACACACGCTAACAACTACACACCGCTAAAACACACTTAACACACCACCGCTAACACACACACTAACACACACGCTAACAGACACATGCTAACACACACGCTAACACACACGCTAACACACACGTAACACACACATTAACACACACGCTAACACACACACTAACACACACGCTAACAGACACATGCTAACACACACACCTAACACACACGCTAACACACACGCTAAAACACACATTAACACACACGCTAACACACACACTAACACACACGCTAACACACACGCTAACACACACACTAACACACACGCTAACACACACTAACACACACGCTAACACACACACTAACACACCGCTAACACACACAGCTAACATAACATGCTAACACACACGCTAACACACACAGCTAACAACATGCTAACACACACACTAACACACTCGCTAACACACAAGCTAACACACACGCTAACACACACGCTAACACACACGCTAAACACACCACACTAACACACACGCTAACAGACACACTAACACACACGCTAACACACACGCTAACACACACACACGCTAAAACACACATTAACACACACGCTAACACACACGCTAAAACACACATAACACACACGCTAACACACACACTAACACACACGCTAACAGACACATGCTAACACACACGCTAACACACACGCTAACACACACGTTAACACACACATTAACACACACGCTAACACACACACTAACACACACGCTAACACACACATGCTAACACACACGCTAACACACACGCTAACACACACGCTAAAACACACATTAACACACACGCTAACACACACACTAACACACACGCTAACAGACACATGCTAACACACACGCTAACACACACGCTAACACACACGTTAACACACACATTAACACACACGCTAACACAACACACTAACACACACGCTAACAGACACATGCTAACACACACGCTAACACACACGCTAACACACACATGCTAACACACACGCTAACACACACACTAGCACACACGCTAACACACACATGCTAACACACACGCTAACACACACGCTAACACACACGTTAACACACGTTAACACACACACTAACACACTCGCTAACACACACATGCTAACATACATGCTAACACACACACTAACACACTCGCTAACACACACACGCTAACACACACGCTAACACACACGCTAACACACACGCTAACACACACACTAAACACACATTAACACACACGCTAACACACACACTAGCACACACGCTAACACACACATGCTAACACACACGCTAACACACACGCTAACACACACGTTAACACACGTTAACACACACACTAACACACTCGCTAACACACACATGCTAACATACATGCTAACACACACACTAACACACTCGCTAACACACACACGCTAACACACACGCTAACACACACGCTAACACACACCTAACACACACACTAACACACATGCTAACAGACACATGCTAACACACACGCTAACACACACGCTAACACACACACACTAACACACACGCTAACACACACGCTAACAGACACATGCTAACACACACGCTAACACACACGCTAACACACACGCTAACACACACGCTAAAACACACATTAACACACACGCTAACACACACACTAGCACACACGCTAACAGACACACACTAACACACACGCTAACACACACGCTAACACACACACTAACACACACGCTAACACACACGCTAACACACACGTTAACACACACACTAACACACTCGCTAACACACACATGCTAACATACATGCTAACACACACGCTAACACACATGCTAAAACACACGCTAACACACACGCTAACACAAACGCTAACACGCACGCTAACACACACATTAACACACACGCTAACACACACGCTAACACACATAACACACACGCTAACACACACGTAACACACACACTAACACACACGCTAACAACACATGCTAACACACACGCTAACACACACGCTAACACACACATTAACACACACGCTAACACACACGCTAAAACACACATTAACACACACGCTAACAACACGCTAACACACACACTAACACACACGCTAACAGACACATGCTAACACACACGCTAACATACATGCTAACACACACGCTAACACACACGCTAACACACACGTAACACACACGTTAACACACACGCTAACACACACATTAACACACACGCTAACACACACGCTAACACACACGCTAACACACACGCTAACACACATCAACGCTAACACACACGCTAACACACACATGCTAACATACAGCTACACACGCTAACACACACGCTAAACACACGCTAACACACACGCTAACACACACAGCTAACACACACGCTAACACACACGCTAACACACACGCTAACACACACGCTAACACACACGCTAACACACACATGCTAACACACACATGCTAACCACACGCTAACACACACGCTAACACACCGCTAACACACACATTAACACACAAGCTAACACACACGCTAACACACACATGCTAACACACACGCTAACACACACGCTAACACACACATGCTAACAACACGCTAACACACACACGCTAACACACACACGCTAACACACACGCTAACACGCGTTTTGATTAACTCACCGCTCAGCCTGGCCTCCCCATCGGGTTATGAGATCGCGTTGGTTATAAAAGTGAATCCACTTTGATTCTGGCCAAGGTTCACCAAGCATCCATCAGGTTGGTTGATAAAGTCGCTGAATCCCAGAAATAAATTCCAACTTCTGGCGAGTGCACTCTTCTTTAGGAAGGTTGAATAGTCCTGTTCCTCTCGTAGCCAAACGCGAACCCGTGACATTATCGTTGGATAGAAAAAAGAACAGGCGGTTAGAAAGAGCTCCGTCTTCACAAACAGGACTTCTGAGCGGATCCTCCGGGGGTGTGTTTGTTTAGCCTCGTGGGACAGCACAGACACGTCAGAGACTTACTTTTTTTTTTTCTCTCTCTCTTACAACAGAAATAATGAAAAAGCTGTTTTATAAATTAAAACCATTACATTACAGACGTAGAGCACTTCCGTTCCTTTGCGACGACACAATTGAACAGCTCAGTGGTTTACCAGGAGAGGGCGGAGCAGCTGCTCAGAGAGCAGGATTCAGGAGGATTACTTAGAACTGCGTGAATGAAGCCAAAAACCGCTCTGGGGTGTTTTTGATAAGGAAATAGCAAAACAACATGGCTAAAAGCTCCAAAAAGTCGATTTTGCATGATATAGGACCTTTAACAGCTAATCGCTTGTGGAGCCGGCGAGCTACAGCCACCTCACCCGACACACTTTATTTCAATTCATGTTCTGCCACAGACATGTATTTACACAGTCTGTGATCATAAACAACGCCCAAGAGCCAGTTTGAATAAAATACACTCAACTGGAGACTTCAAACTGACATGTTATTCATCTAACCGGACTATTACGATGCTGTAGCTATTCTTCTATTAGAACATTTAGCTTGCTTTGAAGCCTCACACACAGCCTCTGGATACGTTTCTTATGTTGTTTCTATATTTGTTGTCTAAGCTGAATTCATAGACTAAACAGGTATCAGTGTAAAAAATGTGCATTTCCTAAACTCAGTAAATAAAGCTGTTGTGGATAAACCCACTCCCCACAGCATCGAGGACATGGCCTCATTCAAAGCGACCTGTTCCATAATTGATAATCCAATAATAAATATGAATCATTAACCTTCACCAGCCTCTGAAGGATCACAGTCCAACGTCTTTACTGTAAACACCGCCGTAAAACTGCACTAGTTTATTGTTTTATTCAGGTTTATCTGAGGTTATAGTTCAGTTGCGCGAATCTCTGTTGTGGCGTTTGATATCTTGGATTAGCTTGGATTATAAGAGACTTGGTTACGGATTTGGTTACGGTAAAAGGAATATGGACATTTGCAGGTATTGACAAAGAACATCTGGAAGAGTGCGTTGTGAGAAGCTAGCTAGCTAGCTCTACAACAGCTAGTCGGCTGTCTCGCTAAACCAGCATCAACAACAGCTAGCCAGCCTGATGCCTGTACAACCAAAACTCGAGCTATGGAGGAGGTGGAGGATATTAAAAAGCGCTTGACTTCTCTCGAAGGACGTAAGTGATATAAAGGATAAACAGGACAAGATTCTGAACTTGTGGAGGAAGTGTCGGAGCTACGTGTGCGCATTGAGGAAAGAGACAAAAGGATAACAGTGTTGGGAAAAAAAGTGGAGGATCTAGAACAATATTCAAGACTGAATGATGTTATTGTGACTGGATTAAAAATCAAACCCCGCTCATATGCACACGCTGTGGTGGCTGGCGGCGGGGGAGAGCCAAGCGATCTGGAGGTGAACTCTGCAGAAAAGCAAGTTGTGGATTTTCTTGTGTCCAACAACATACATGTGGACGCGAATATGATTGAGGCATGTCATCCTCTCCCCACGAGCAGCCAGCTGTGATCCTGAGGTTTGCTAATCGAAAACACAAGATCGCATTGATGAAGCAAGGAAACAAACTGAGGTACCAAAGTTTTCTGGGTTATGAATTGTAAAATATACATTAAACTTAATGGATCACCTGAAAACGCTAAAGTATTGGTCATAAGAGACATAGAAGAACTGAATAAGTATGAATGAATTCAATAGTGGGTCAATGAGATAAAAAAAAAAAAAAAAAATACATCATCTATGTATACTCATGCAATGACAACCAATCATACTTCATATACTGCTGATGGCAGTGACCTACTGTAGGATTACAGCAAAGGATCTTGGACTATGAGCTCCTCGAGCTGAAAACTTCAGAGTACACCGAACATAATGCACTGGATTTGGAAGATCAGTTAGACCCTGATAACCTGTTCTTAACATCTAACGCAATTAATGAAAATACTACACTGAGAATGAATTTAACAACTCTGTGAAATCAGAAGGGAAATTCTCAATTATCCATTTCAATAGTAGAAGCATGTACGCGAATTTTGACGCAATCAAAGAATACTTAAAACAGTTTGAGCAACCATTTAGTATCATTGCATTATCAGAAACATGGTTTAATGAGGATAAAGGCATTGTTTATTTTATTTATTTATTGGTTTATTTGGTTGGGACAGTGCATGTTAATGAACATACATGCATACATGGGTCTCATGCATGTAAACAAGCCACAGCGGATTGTAGCCTTGGGCTAATTTGCATCCATCGTCCCCCATGCGCACTCTCAAACACACTCTCATTCATCCTGGCCTATTGTACATGTTTTTAGTGGTAGGGGAAACCGGAGTACCCGGAGGAAACCTACGCAGACACGGGGAGAACATGCAAACTCCACACAGAAAGGCCCCGTCCAGGTGGGAATCGAACCAGGGACCTTCTAGCTGTGAAGCACAAGCTCTAACCGCTGTGCCACCGTGCCGCCCCGTTGTTTTTGAGTTAAACAATTATAAGTTAAACTATGTAAACCGAACCAATAAAGGGGGAGGAGGAGTTGCTATATATGTCCTCAAGAAATTTAAATTCAAAATATTAGAAAATATGACAGCATCAATAAACAACTTGCTTGAATGCTTATCAATAGAAATTATCAATGAAAAAAAGAAAAACATAATAGTTAGTTGTCTATACAGGTCACCGGGCTCATCCGTGGAAATATTACAAATTGGGCAGAAAAAACATTCTCAGAAATAAGTAACAAGGTATTATTATCTGTGGGGATTATAACATTGATATGATAAATCCAAATAAACATAAGACAACTGATGAGTATATTAATCGCATGTACAGTATGAGTTTATACCCAACTATCACAAGACCTAGCAGAATAACAAAGAGCAGTGCAACCCTCATTGATAACATCTTTACTTATAATATGCAGTTCACAAATACCAGCGGTCTAATGATCTGTGATATAACGGATCATCTGCCCGTATTCACGGTGTATGATGATAATGAGTTAGATCAAAAATCACCTCAACAATATTTTATAAACGCGTAAGAACTGAGGATTCAATTTACTCACTCTATAGTGACTTCATAAAACAAGATTGGAACGAGGTATATAACAAGAATGATGTAGATAGTGCTTACGATACATTCATGGAAATTTTAGTGTAGTATACAATAAAAACTGTCCAATTAGTACAAACAGCAAAACGACAAAATGTCCGTGGTTAACCAAGGGTTTACAAAATGCTTGTAAGAAGAAAAATAATCTATATAGACAGTTCATTAGACTAAAAACAGATGACTCTGAAAGCAGATATAAAACATATAAAAATAAACTGACCGATATATTAAGAAATACTAAGAAACTATATTATACCAATCTATTATATAAAAACAAGAACAACATGAAAGGGGTATGGGAATACTAAACACTATAATCAAGGGTAATGCAAAAAATAATTCATATCCAAACTATTTCACTGATGGGATCAATGACAATCATAATATGAATGATATTGTGGAAAGTTTTAATAGTTTTTTGTAAATGTTGGACCGGATCTGGCAGCAGAGATTCCGGAGTGTAGTAACAACGAAATGGAGTCATTGATAGACATTAATTTAAAAACTATGTTTTTGTCTGGAGTAACTGAAACAGAAATAATAGATGTTGTTAACGGGTGTAAGAACAAATCGTCTACAGACTGTTTTGATATAGATATGACACTAGTTAAACAAATTATATATAGTATTGTGAAACCATTAACCTACATATGCAATTTATCGTTTCAAACAGGAACATTTCCAAATAAAATGAAACCTGTCTCGCTGCTCCCCCAGTTTTCCAAAATCTTAGAGAAACTTTATAACAGTAGAATGGATAATTTCATAGATAAGCATAAACTAATTAATGAAGGTCAGTACGGGTTTCGAGCAGCAAGGTCAACTTCAATGGCCATCATCGATGCAATAGAAGAGATTACTAATAGCTTAGAGGGAAAGAAACATGCAGCTGGAATATTCATTGACTTGAAAAAAGCATTTGATACACTAAATCATTCTATATTATTAAAAAAATTAGACAGATATGGCATAAGGGGAGTGGCTTGAGCTGGATTCAAAGCTATTTAACTGGGAGACAACAGTATGTGAAGATGGGGAGTTTACATCAGGATATTTGGACATTGGTTGTGGGGTCCCACAGGGATCTGTCTTAGGCCCAAAGTTGTTCAATTTATATATTAATGACATTTTTAATGTGTCTAAATTATTAAAATTAGTGATTTTCGCAGATGACACAAACGTCTTCTATTCCAATGACAATTATAGTACTTTAGTAACTAACATAAACTGTGAACTAAGTAAATTAAAACATGGATGGACATTAATAAATTGTCCCTCAACCTAAATAAAACAAAAGTAATGTTCTTTGGTAGTTATAATGGAAAACCAGACCCAGTAATTATAGACGGTGTAGTTTTAGATACAGTATCAGAAATTAAATTCTTAGGAGTCACCATTGACAGTAAATTAAGCTGGAAACCACACATAAGACACATACAAGGTAAAGTCTCCAAAAGTATCTCAATCATTAATAAAGCAAAGTTTTCTTAAATTACAATGCATTATTGTTGTTATATAGTTCATTAGTTTTGCCATATTTTGATTTGAATGATTTGATTTGAATATTTTATTTCGAGCTAAAGAAGAAAAGAAAAAACAGAAATATATATATACATAATAAAAGAAAAAAGAAAAAATAATTTACATTACAGCTCGAAAAGGAGTGGGAAGAAGACAAGCTTATTGACTCCCACCCCTGTTCATAAACTTCAATAACAATAACTATAACAATAACTGACAACAGTGCATATTTCTTACCATTTTACAAACAACCATCAACCGAGTTGGTTACATATTAACAAATGCGACACTGCATTATACCAGGTCAACATTCACAGTATCTCACACGCTACAACCAGTGTATTATTTCTGTCTCCCATACAGAATTCATTACCATGTTGGCATTATCGTTATTCACCATCACCATTACAACCCATATAACATTACTCTGTATCAAAGTGTTTGAATGATACATAAAATACTCCACATTTATTCATGAAAGGTACAGTAATCGCAGACTGATTGATGTTCATAATAACAAGAATGGTCTTACTGATATGTGTTAAAAGGGATTCGGGGCTTTTCTTTCTTTTCTTCTTTCTGTGACTGGACCAGCTGCCAGAGGGGAGCAGCCCCCGAGCAACCGGACCATCATTTGTTAAGTGTCCTATACTATGCATTAAAAGAGACAATTTTAGGAGTCTGCTGCCAGAAGAGGGTTTCCTCGAGCTGCCGGCCCCCACATGTCTGCCCTATACTATGGGTTATGTTGAATGCGGAGTACATAGATATGTGCATGTTTTACTTCTAAGAATTTATTTCCTTTATATTACCATCAGCATCAATAGCAGTACTGCTGTCTGAATCGATTGAGTTTGATTCTAAGAATAATCCACAGATTGTTAAGTATTAATCCTAGACTGTTACATTTAAAGTTTAAATAGTGATGATAACAACACAACAGCAATAGCAATAACAATGGCAATAACAACTGCAATAGTGTAATAGTAACAACCACAATATACTTCATTATTAGTTAGATCTGACCTTTAAAGTATACAGCACTTTGTGACACCCATTAGCAATCAAGTACCCATTTCCTCCTTCTGGTACTTTGACCATACCATTTTTTTATATCTTGATTTGAAATGATGAATATTTGGACATTGTTTATATTCTGCCCCCAATTTGTTCCAGAGTTTAACTCCACATACAGACACACACATACTTTTCCTAGTGGAAGACACTGCTTGAGTCTTAAAGTTATCACACCCCCTCAGGTTATATCCCCCTTCTGTGCGTGCAAAAAGCATTTGTATCCTTGCAGGTAGCACATTTTTGTTGGCTTTAAACAGAAGTTGGGCAGTAGAGAATTCAACTAAATCGTGCATTTTTAACAGTTTAGACTGCAGAAATAATATATTAGTGTGATCATAATATCCTACTTTATGTATAATTCTTACAGCCCGTTTTTGGAGTATAACAAGGGGTGTAATGAGCTTTTATAGTTATTGCCCCAGACTTCTACACAGTAGTTTAGATATGGCAAAACTAATGAACTATATAACAAAATAATGCATTGTAATTTAAGAAAAACTTTGCTTTGTTAATGATTGAGATACTACCATTTTACAAATGTGTACATACTGTATACAATTATACACCCATCAGCATCCAGGTCAGTATACATGGTGAGGGCTGCAAGTTACATTCTTATATCCATAATGGCCGGGTCATAACTGACTCTTTTGCTGGCGTACATAAGATGACTGTGCAATGCCTCCAGCCATGCAGTTGATCTACACAAATGTTTGCATAATTTGGAGCTTCTATAATTTTTTTTTTATGCAATACCTAAACTTCAGATACTTTGGTAGTTCTTTGAACCAACGTTCTTTCAGAATGACCTCCCTGAGAGTATTGCGCCGTTGAACCTTTCACTCTCCACTCTTTCTCCCGTCTTTGTTCCACTGTAGTTGTGAAACATCCGTGTTGCTGGCCAGTCTACCCAGAAAAGAAACAAAAATCAAATACATGTACAGTATAAATGCACAATAAGCATCTTTACAAAGCTCACAATTTTACTTACTGCCTGTAGCTTTTTGCCCAAGTTCTTAGACCCATGCTACATATCATGTGTGTGCCACACCACTGTCTTTGTATATCCCATTTCCTGTGTCAAAAATTAAAACTATAATTGCTTTAGATGTGTCCAATTACAAGTTTCATAACATAAATACGGTGACACTTACTGAAAAGAGCAGAAATCTGTGAGTGGGCATCAGTAAACACTTCTGTAATGTGGACCTCTCCCTGTGTCCTGCTCACTGATGTACTGAAGGTCATTCAGGTCTGTTTTCCTTCTCAGAGAGGCCCCTGTCCTGTGAACACAGAGTGTGAAAATTAGCATTATAGCATTATAAATTAGCACAAGTTTTGGTTTAAACTTGTTTTTGTAAACACAAGCTCAAATCCTCACAGTGTGGTTGTACTCCTCCTCAGGAAAACCAAGTGATGGGAAACTAAACAAAAAACAACAACATTATTTTAATTTCATTGTCAATGACCAGTGTGACAACTACACAGATAATAAACATGTTTTACTTACTCTGCAGTTCTTGAAGAAAGGGCTTCCTCTTGCTCCAAGACGTTCAGTCCCTCTTCAAAATCGTTATCTCTACAAATAAAAGAGAATAGCAGTTTATGAATAATTTTCTAAACCAATTGATTGTGGTTTTGTGGTGTTTGAGTATCTATTTTTCCATGGCTAGCATCAGTAAGGCTGTGCACGCTATTTCATTAGACTATTATCTTCAATCCAATACAGTTCACACATTGTTGGGGTATGGGGCTTTGAATTTCAATAACATTTTTGTCTGCCCTTTACTATGGTGTTGAGTGCTAATCTAATTTACAAAAAAAACATTCTTACCTCTCAGATAAGTCCCCGTGGATGCTCGATAGTGTTGGCACAGCAGGAAATAGTTGTTTTTTTATATATAGGAGTAGATGTTGTAGCCCCTGATCCGGTTTGGTAACTGGAAACATAGTTATACATATTTACACAAAATGTAACAACATTGTTCATTTCTAATTAAAATCGCATTTCCTTCAAACACATATGTAGCCCGCTGGCCTTCAATCATTTATCATACAATAAACATCAGATGTTAACACTACATTTAGAGTTTGCATTAGACCTACTGCATGTCTGCACGTCTCCAAATCTCAATGCTACATTTGATGTAATGCCAGTATGCACAGAAATATACATAGTCAAGACACGTGCGTGTAAAGTTGTGAAAAACATCCGTGGTGACCAGCGTCATTGTTACAGTAGGCTAACCTTATAGCTTTATAACGCGATGCAAACAGTTCATAGTTAGCTAGCGTATTAGCGCTTAGAATTTGCAAAAAGCCTAATCACGACGGACGCACTAAATTCAACAAATTGTCTCCATGAATACTTCAAAGTGTCATGCATTTACCTGTCCATAAGAAACTCTGCCAACTCTTCATCCGTTCTTTCGTTGAGCTCACGAAGCTCCGTCCGTCTGTTGAACGACTCTCCGATATAAACTCCACATCTATCTTGCATTAGTCTTTCTGCTAGATGGGCTTTTGAACCATTTACATTTATTTTGAGAAGTAGCAGGCAGTCGTAGCTTCTGTCCGTGTGCAGGTTGTTGTTGCAGGGGCGCTCCGGGGTAATGGCGGAGGATACAGGTACGAGAAACAGAAACACTCTCTGCGGCTGCGCGTGCTCAGTTATCGGGCACGAGCCTACAGCGCGCATGAAGTGTCAATCATCGTCTTACTCGCATTTTATTGGTTAACGCCATCGGCGAGGGGACTCTTGAGTAGTTGCTGAGCTCAGAGAAGGAGGGACTTAACAAAAATATAATAATAAATATTTTTACTTACTTTATATCAAAATGTAAGGCCAGGAGGTCAATTTTGTACATTTCTTAAAATTTGTAATTCATTTAGAAATCCAGACTATCACTTTAAGATTAGTATTGTTATCATGAGCATCAATCAGTCTGCGATTATTGTACCTTTCATGAATAAATGTGGAGTATGTCATGTATCATTCAAACACTTTGATACAGAGTAATCTTATATGGGCTGTAATGGTGATGGTGAATAACAGTAATACCAACATGGTAATAAAATAGGTATAGGAAACAAAATTATTCAATTGTTATAAAGTGTAACATACTGTGAATGTTGACTCAATGTAATGCATTGTTGCATCTGTTAATATGTAACCAACTTGATTGTTAATCGTTTTGTAAGAAAATAAGAACTAAAACAGTGTTATTGTTGCAACCACATTATTATTTAAGTTTATGAACAGGGGTGGGAGTTAATAAGCTTGTCTTCTTCCCACTCCTTTTCGAGCTAGAATGTTAATTATTATATATATTTTTTTCTTTTATTATATTTTTCTGGCTTTTGTGCCGTGTTGTGTGTAGCTCGAAATAAAAAAATCAATCAATCAAAAATAAAATAGTTCGACACCAGCTCACAATATTACACCAGTAGACGTCGACACTAAAACAAACTAATTCATACACAAAGTTACTCAAGCGATTGTAAAAAATAATAAGTAAATCTAACTCATTACTGTCTCTGACATATGGGCAAACGATTCTGACCAAACGATGGATTTCCTACTGTGTGGTTTGTCTGAAATAATATGACTCTGTTAGACGTTTAAAATAAATGATTAAAGTACTTTGTGTTCAAAAAGCCAAAGTCAAATGAAGGTAACATACTTTATTTATGTGATTATCTGACTTATATCTCTGACTCACAGTGACCCTGCCCACACAAACCCCTGAATCCTGAATGTGGGATTGAAATCAGAGGCAGAACTCACCGGAGCTGATGCCTCTGGAGCTGGTGCCTCTGGAGCTGGTGCCTCTGGAGCTGATGCCCTCTGGAGCTGGTGCCTCTGGAGCTGATGCCCTCTGGAGCTGGTGCCTCTGGAGCTGGAGCCCTCTGGAGCTGGTGCCTCTGGAGCTGGTGCCTCTGGAGCTGGCCTCTGGAGCTGGTGCCTCTGGAGCTGGTGCCTCTGGAGCTGGGCTTGGGCTGCCTCTGGAGCTGGTGCCTCTGGAGCTGGTGCCTCTGGAGCTGATGCCCTCTGGAGCTGGTGCCTCTGGAGCTGGTGCCTCTGGAGCTGGTGCCTCTGGAGCTGGTGCCTCTGGAGCTGGTGCCTCTGGAGCTGATGCCTCTGGAGCTGGTGCCTCTGGAGCTGGAGCCCTCTGGAGCTGGTGCCTTTGGATCGGTGCGTGTGGCCCTAAAGCTGTGGTCCTGTGTCAGTCAGATCCTCCGTGGCTCCTCTCCGTCCCGTGTGTGACTCTAAAGAAACCTGCCCGACCAGGAGTAAAGAGCAGCTCCGCCTCAGGTGACTCCGCAGTATCAAAAGTCAGTGAATGATTAGACTGGTGCGTTTGAAAGGGGCAGAGGTGGGAGGAGTCAGGTATATTTATACTCGAGTAACTTCATGAAAACATTACAGTATTAAGAGATATTTCATAACTAAATTATATTTCATTGTTTTGGATGTGAATGTAATATAATGAGTGCAAATAATAAACCCACTTTGCATGTATTATATATTTAGAGCAATCGAGTCAAGTTCAGTTCATTTACAAGTTTTTAATGACAGATGTTGAAAACCCTCTCTCCTCTCAGTTCACATGGGACTGGAGAAGTCAAGAGAAATCAGTTATTAAAATGTGAATCTTTTTGTAGTAGGACTCCAGTTTTGAAAATGAGCCGGTTTCTGAGGAGAGCAGTGACTCTGGACAGAGGAGAGGGAGACCAATCAGGAGAGGAAGAGCGAGAGGAAGAGCGAGAGGAAGAGCAGGAGGAAGAGCGAGAGGAAGAGCAGGAGGAAGAGCAGGAGAAGAGCGAGAGGAAGAGCAGGAGGAAGAGCGAGAGGAAGAGCGAGAGGAAGAGCAGGAGGAAGAGCGAGAGGAAGAGCGAGAGGAAGAGGCAGAGGTGGGAGTACAAGAGGCCAGGGGAGAGGCCAAAGCGGAGCAAAAAGAGGACCAAGATCTGGAGCACTCAGAGAGGAGGACAGACTAAGGGTTGCTGTCTGATGCCAGAACAGCAGCCATTTATTGGCATTGTTTGGGAACAGGTTCACAAACTGCTACAGACCAACGGGACAATTAACTTGCGGTTAGTTGTTAATTAATAAGAGAAAGAAATGATCATTGTGCCTCAATAAATGCATTTTTAGCTGAGATTTGAAAACATTATCTGAGTAACAGGTGTGTTGGTAGTGAGTTCCACAGCTCCTCGTTGTTTAATCGAATTCAGCAGTTCACTGATGTTTCCTATCATGCATTTGCTGATGAACTCTAGTTGTTCTGTTCTTTTAAAACCTCTGAGGTCCACAAACTGAGCGCCCTCACCAACTGCCTGACACAAGTAAAGCAGTGGTTAAGTGACAACAGACTTAAACTGAACCCTGAAAAAGCCCTGACACTTACTGCCCCAGATAGTGCCATCCCCACTTTGAAAGTCCACACTGGACTTCCGGTTCCGGTGTGAGATGCGCAGCTCTGAGTAAGAACGCAGCACTGTTTTGTTCCATTTTTTTGCCCAAAAGTTTGGATTTTTTATTGGTAAACAAACTGATTAAAATTCCTTACGGATTAAGCTGAATGGGACAGGAGATATCCAGTTGTGGTGGCCTGGATTACGCTGCGGAGCTGTTGGCATGCGCTTAGCCACGTACGAGCTAAGAGCCGGTGCTAACCCTTGCTAGCCGGAACTGTTTTGAGCTAAGGTTTTGGCAAACCGACCGGACATTAAACACAAATCTATCATCTATATCGCACAAGCTATGGAGACGATATCAGTAGAAAAAACAGCTTTTAGATTAGATAATAATGAATCAGACTATCTCGAAATATGGGATCCATTATATGAATTTATTTTGAGTGTTAAATAAATATACATACAGTTTTTTGTTTTTGTTTTTTTATTGTTTTTTTTGTTTTTTTCTCTTTTGTTTGTGTGAATGGAATTGTCCTTGTCAAGATTGATATTATTTGTAAATATTGTTATATTGTTAGCGGATGGTAGTAACGGATTATGTTAGCTTGATAGTGAAAAGTTTTATTGCTGTCATTTTTATTGCATTTATTTATCTATGTATTTGCGAGTGTGCGCGTACAGTATGTTTAAGTGTACATGTGTATGTATGTTTGTATGTATATTGTGTATATACATGTGTGTACGTGTGAATATGTATGCGTATATACGTGTACAGATTGTTATTGTTTTTGTTTTGTTTTTCTACATTGATTTATTTATTGCCATGAATTTTCTTTTGTTATAGCTTTTTAATATATATGTCTTCTCTATAGCTTTGTAAATGTTTACATATATATTGTAAATAGGTTGGGTGTGGGGTATTGTTGTGTTACTTCTTTTTCTTTTTTTTTCTTTTTTTCTTCTTCTCTTTGTTGGTTTTTCCTTAATTGTTTATTATTTTTTCTTAAATGTATTAAATGCTAATATTAAAAAACACACACAAAAAAAAACAAAAAACACACAAATCTAAAAAACATGCCAGCGGCAGACGACATGGAGGAGATCAAGCGATCATTAAACTTTATGTCTAGTGAACTGGCAAAGGTGACTTCACAACAGGAGCGCCTGCTCAAACTTGTGGATGAAGTGACAACATTGAAAATCATGATGAGAGAAAAGGACACACGGATCTCTACGCTGGAGCTGAGGATTGATGAACTAGAACAGTATACGCTGAGGGACGATTTGGTGATTACTGGGATCAAGACTCGACACCGTACCAACGCCAGGGCGGCAGCTAGAGCGGAGACGACGGAGGACGCTCCGAGGGAAGAGCTGCAGTCACTGGAGCAACAGGTGGTGGATTTTCTTAACAAGAACAACATAAACATTCGCAAAGAGGCAATATCTGCTTGCCACACATTGCCCAGCAGGTCTGAGAATTCTGTACCCGCTGTAGTAATTCGATTCATAAGCAGGAAAAATAGGAACGATGTACTAATTCAAGCTAAAAAACTGAAAGGAACGAAGGTGTATATAAACAAACATCTTACGAGGAAAAATGGAGGTATCGCAAGGGAGGCGAGGATGCTAAGGAAATGGAAGAAAATTACTGGGACATGGACATGGAATGGAAACGTGTGGATCAGGGAACAAGATGGTTCAGCGAAAGTCATCAAGACGTTGAAGGAACTTGAGAAGTATAAGACGGGACATTCACAGAGAGAGTGATGGAGTCCCGTGCTTGGGCGGACTGATAACGGAGACACCAGGTTGGATACACTTGGACATACACTGAACTATGGACACACATACAGATACTAATAATCATAACATTTATGATCTGGAAAATTATATTGAACATGACATGCTAACCCCTGAGGAAAATGTTTGCGATTACTATACTGTACAACAATATAATGTTGAAATCAGTAAGGTGCTTAATGAAACATTATCATACACTTTAATAGTCGAAGTTTAAAGTGTAACTTTGTAAAAATAAAAGAGCTACTCTGTCAGTTAGATAAAACCTTTAAAGTGATTGCTATAACTGAAAGCTGGTTGAAGGACTCTGATATCAATGATGTTCAGATTGAAGGATACAACATGTTTTATGTCAACAGAGTAAGTAAAAGGGAGGGGGTGTGGCCCTCTACATTGATTCTCATCTAAAATGTAAAATTATTGAACAAAAAACAATTGCTGTGAAAAATTTGATGGAAATGCTTACTGTAGAAATAACAAATGAGATTGGTAAAATATGTTGATCAGTTGTGTGTATAGAGCACCAGGGTCTTGTGTTGAATCATTTACAGATAAAATCTTTGAGATGTTTGAACAAATTAATAACAAATCCTTAATGTTGTGTGGTGACTTCAATATAGATCTGGGAAACCCTATAGCATCAAGTGAATTTAGGAATTACATGAAGAGCACAGATCTATATCCAATGATAACCAAACCAACAAGGGTGACTACACATAGTGCAACTATCATTGACAATATATTTACAAATGTATGTGGTAAATTAATTAGTGGTATCCTTATGACAGACGTGAGTGATCATCTCCCTATATTTATAATTTATGAGAAAACATGTTATGATATTATACAAGATGAAACTACAACATTCATTCGCGATAAATCTAGTAAGGCTTTAGAGGCCTTCAGAGAAGATCTGAAGAAACAGAGCTGGGATAGAGTATACACAGATAATGTTAATTCTGCCTATGAAGCTTTTATGTCGACATTAATTAGTTTATATGATAAAAATTGTAAAATAACCAAAATAAACACTTACATCAGGAAAAATACTGTTAACAATCCATGGATGACAAATGGACTGAAAAATGCCTGCAAGAAAAAAAACTATTTGTATAGATTGTTTCTAAGATCAAGAACTAAAGATGCTGAAGATAGGTATAAAAAATATAAAAACAAATTAGTTGGAATCATACGAAGGGAAAAAAGGATTACTACACTAAATTGCTAGACAAAAATAAAAAATAGTACCAAAGACACATGGAGTGTAATAAATACTGTCATGCAAAAAGGCAAAGTAAAAACAAAATTTCCAAATTATTTTACAAAGAATAATGTTGACATTTACAATAAAACTGAAATTGTGAATGAATTCAATGATTATTTTGTAAATATTGGCCCTACCTTGTCACAACAAATCCCAGATGGAAACATCAATGGTGGAACAGTACCAGATAATGTTAGCAGTATTTTTCTTGAAAGTGTACAAGCGAGTGACATATTGACAATTGTCCAGAAGTGTGCCAATAAAAAATCAAATGATTATACTGATATGAATATGGTATTGATAAAGCAAATCATAGATGTAATTATTGAGCCTTTTACCTATATCTGTAATTTGTCATTTACTTCAGGGATATTTCCAGACCGCATGAAAATAGCCAAAGTAATTCCACTCTTTAAAAAGGAAATAAATCAGAATTTTCTAATTATAGACCAATATCATTACTTCCACAGTTCTCTAAAATTCTGGAGAAGTTATTTGCGATTAGACTGAATACATTTCTAACTGAATTCAAGATTTTAAGTAACAGCCAATATGGGTTTCGTCCTAATCACTCAACTGCTACAGCAATTATGGAACTAACTGAAGAAATTGCCAATGCTATAGACAAAAAGCACTATTTAGTAGCATCTTTGTAGATCTTCAAAAAGCGTTCGATACACTGGACCACAAGATATTGTTGCATAAATTAATTAAATATGGTATCAGAGGTGTGGCAAACCAATGGATTACCAGCTACTTAAAAAACAGAAGTCAATTTGTTGAAATTAACAGCATAAAGTCTAACAATTGTAACATAACTTGCGGGGTACCACAAGGATCGGTCCTAGGACCTATACTTTTTCTTCTATATGTAAATGACATTGTGTCTGTGTCTCAGTTACTTAGGTGCATTCTATTTGCGGATGACACCACTTTATTCTATTCAGGAAAAAATATAAAAGATGTCTTACAAATCGTAGAGAATGAATTTCAAAAAATGATGAGGTGGTTCAATGCCAACAAATTGTCCCAAAATATTAGCAAGACAAAGTTTATGATTTTTTGTAGTAAAAGGAAATATGTCGAAGCGTCATTGTTTATTAATGGATTAGAAATTGAAAGGGCACATGAGATTAAGTTTCTAGGTATTTGAATGATGAACATTTGACATGGAAATCACATATGATAATGTCAAAGTAAAGGTATCCCAATTAATAGCTGTGGTGCATAAAGTCAAAGATTCTCTAAACAAGAGTGCATTGTTTTGTTGTATAACTCATTGTTCCATATCTGACCTACTGCATTGAAGTGTGGGGAAGTGCCTGCAAAACATACATTAATCCAATTTTTCTTTTACAGAAAAGAGCGATTAGAGTCGTAAGTGGAAAAGGATACAGAGACCATACCTTTGTTCATACAACTAAAAACGCTTAAATTTAACGAATTAGTAGAGTTTAACCTACTAAAAGCCATGTATTAAGCTCATCTGGAAATTTACCAAACAATTTGCAAAACAGATTCACTAAGAGAAAAAGTAGATATGATCTAAAAGGTACTGAGCTTTTTACAAAACCCAGGTTTCAATCGGCTGTAAAGGAAAGATGTAATCAATCAAAGGTGTCGCTCTGTGGAACAGTCTTGATTGTAAAATTAAAACTTCTAAGTCCATTTACGTGTTTAAGAAGTTAAATTATCAATGTTACAGAAATATGATACTGCGGAGTAGCAGATCAACTTATGTATTTTTGTGTTTTGATGTCTTGGACCAAAAAAAAAAAGAAAGAAAAAAGACGGCTGCATGAGACAGCTTAAAAGTTAAATGAACTGGAACTGTAAATGATTTGTGTTGATAGGGGGCAGACATTATACGTTTTTACTTCTTTCTGCTCCTTTTCATTCATGTTAAATGCTGTTGTTGCATTTGTTTTTAAATGAATGAAATAAATAAAAAAAAATGAAAATGAAACAGCACTTAGGCGCTTTGAGCCTCACAGTTAAAGCTAAACTCAGGAATCTTGGGTTGATCTTTGATGCGAGTAAGTCTCTAGAACACCACTCCAGGCAGCTGCTTAAGAACTGCCTCTTTCAGCTGTGCAACATTGCTAAGCTCAGGTCCGTAGTGACTTAAGGAGAGCTAGAAATGATCATTCGTGTTTCGATCACTGCAACAGAAGCTTCACGTGTTAGAAAAAGAAACAGTTGGCTCATCTGCAGTCTGTCCAAAACTGAGCCGCGAGACTTCTGACCTGGACAAACAGGAGAGCCCACATTACATCTGTGTTGAATGTATTGTTCAGTTTAACTTGTTGGTTCTACCTTTTGAGCCCTACATGGTCAGGCTCCACCTACTTTGCTGATCTCCTTAAGCCCTAAAGCTCAGCTCGGAGCCTGAGGTTGTCTGGGCAGAACCTGCTGATGGTTCCATGTACCTGCTTTAAAACTCAGGAGAACGATCTTTCAAAGCTGTAGCCCCGACTTTGGGCTGAACTTCCTTTCGTCCTCTTGACTGTACATGTTATATTCTTAGATTTACTGTCTTTATATGTTTTACTACTGTGAAGCACTTTGAGACTTTATGTCTGTGAAAAGCGCTACACAAATACAGTTTACTTAATCACTTAATCTTTACTAATTTTATTACATGTATGTCAGTGATCGACAGCAAAGGTTTGGAGCTGATATTTCTTTCTTTTTGAGGCGACTGTTGCTGTAAAAATGTGCATTTCCTAAACTCAGTAAATAAAGCTGTTGTGGATAAACCCACTGTCCACGCCATCGAGAAAATGGCCTCATTCAAAGCGACCTGTTCCATAATCGATAATCAAATAATAAATATGAATCATTAACCTTCACCAGCCTCTGAAGGATCACAGTCCAACGTCTTTACTGTAAACACCGCCGTAAAACTGCACCAGATTATTGTTTTATTCAGGTTATAGTTCGACACCAGCTCACAATATTACACCAGTAGAAGTCGACACTAAAACAAACTAATTCATACACAAAGTTACTCAAGCGATTGTAAAAATAATAAGTAAATCTAACTCATTATTGTCTCTGACATATGGGCAAACGACTCTGACCAAACGATGGATTTCCTACTAATGTGTGGTTTGTCTGAAATAATATGACTCTGTTAGACGTTTAAAATAAATGATTAAAGTACTTTGTGTTCAAAAAGCCAAAGTCAAATGAAGGTAACATACTTTATTTACGTGATTATCTGACTTATATCTCTGACTCACAGTGACCCTGCCCACACAAACCCCTGAATCCTGAATGTGGGATTGAAATCAAGGGCAGAACTCACCGGAGCTGGTGCCTCTGGAGCTGGTGCCTCTGGAGCTGGTGCCTCTGGAGCTGGTGCCTCTGGAGCTGGTGCCTCTGGAGCTGGGCCCTCTGGAGCTGGTGCCTCTGGAGCTGGTGCCTCTGGAGCTGGGGCCCTCTGGAGCTGGGCCCTCTGGAGCTGGTGCCTCTGGAGCTGGTGCCTCTGGATCAGTGCGTGTGGCCCTAAAGCCGTGGTCCTGTGTCAGTCAGATCCTCCGTCTCTCCTCTCAGTATTAAGAGATATTTCATAACTAAATTATATTTCATTGTTTTGGATGTGAATGTAATATAATGAGTGCAAATAATAAACCCACTTTGCATGTATTATATATTTAGAGCAATCGAGTCAAGTTCAGTTAATTTACAAGTTTTTAATGACAGATGTTGAAAACCCTCTCTCCTCTCAGTTCAAATGTTTGAGCAAAAACTGTGTCTAATGTGTTAGATGTGCTTTAACAGTTTTAATATCAGAGTGAAAAACAAACAAACTCTCCCTTTACGAAGCTGTACAACGAAATGTGTCTCTGCATTTGACCCGTCCCCAGGCCAGAGTCCTGCACCGGGTCGGGTACCCGCGGGTATCCGATGGGTACCCGCAAAAGTTGGCAGTAAAATCAATGAGTATTTGCTCGTGACCATCTGACAGAGTGGGAGTGAGTTTTTTGCTCTGTCTAACCCGCTGATGTTTCTCTCAGACTACACTTCCGACGAGTCCCGGAGCCCAAAGCCACCAGCGGGTACGAACACATCTGCACTGAGCTAATTATGAAAGCTCGCGTCGTCTTTACAACCAGGCATTTTGTCTAAGGCGAGGAGCTGGAGGTGCTGGAGGAGCTGGAGGAGCTGGAGGAGCTGGAGGAGCTGGAGGTGCTGGAGGTGCTGGAGGAGCTGGAGGAGCTGGAGGTGCTGGAGGTGCTGGAGGTGCTGGAGGAGCTGGAGGTGCTGGAGGAGCTGGAGGTGCTGGAGGTCTTAGTTTGAACAAATAGCTCAAACTCTCTCTTTACGATGTTTATTTGTCGACTGTTTTGTCTGAAGTGGCTCCAACATGGCCGCTCTCTCCAACATGGCCGCTCTCTCCAACATGGCCGCTCTCTCCAACATGGCCACTCTCTCCAACATGGCCGCTCTCTCCAACATGGCCACTCTCTCCAACATGGCCGCTCTCTCCAACATGCCGCTCTCTTCCGTGTTTCCCAGAGCTCTTCCTGGCTCTGCCTTATTTACATTTGGTTTATAAAATGCTTTACTTCTGTGTCTAACCTTTTCAAAGCTGTTTCTTTCCCAGGTCTCAGAGAGTTTCCCTCTCAGCGTAAACCCAGTAAATCAGTTCCCGCTCGCTCCTCGTCCGCCTTCTGCTCTCGACCTGGCGCCGCTTCCTCCAACGTCCCCCGAACGCCGCTCCGCCTCCTCGGCTCCGCCCACAGTCGCGTCGACAGCCCGAGGTGCAGTGCGAGCTCCAAATAAGGGGAAATCAATCGGTATTATTGCTTTAACAGAAGTACTTAGTGTATTGAAACAGTATAAACAAAGTCATTAACCACTATATCAGTTTGAATTAAAGTCATCTCTTTGTGGGCTTTTAGAACTACAAATAATAACAATTAAAACACAAAACAATGAAAACTAGAAACTGTTGCAATGGCTGCGCCATTGCGATTGACTGCGGAACAGATCTAATGCAGAAATCGTTGAACCTCCCGAAGTCTTTGAAACTGTTGAATCCTTGAAACTCCTGAAATCCTTGAAACTGTTGAAACCTTGAAACTCCTGAAATCCTTGAAACTGTTGAAATCCTTGAAACTGTTGAAACCTTGAAACTCCTGAAATCCTTGAAACTGTTGAAACCTTGAAACTCCTGAAATCCTTGAAACTGTTGAAATCCTTGAAACTGTTGAGACCTTGAAACTCCTCAAATCCTTAAAGCTGTTGAAGCTTTGAAATTCCTGAAATCCTTGAAACTGTTGAAACCTTGGAACTCCTGAAATCCATGAAAATGTCATTGAAACTGTTGAAAATCCCCATTTAAATGTATTATAGTGCTTTTATTGTGAAAATCCCTATTTAGTTGTATTATAGTGCTTTTATTGTGAAAATCCCTATTAAGTTGTATTATAGTGCTTTTATTGTGAAATCCTCATTTAGTTGTATTATAGTGCTTTTATTGTGAAAATCCCTATTTAGTTGTATTATATTGCTTTTATTGTGAAAATCCCCATTTAGTTGTATTATAGTGCTTTATATGCAAAATCCCTATTAAATTGCATTATACTGTTTTACATGTAAAAATCCCTATTAAGTTGCATTATACTGTTTTACATGTAAAAATCCCTATTAAGTTGCATTATACTGTTTTACATGTAAAAATCCCTATTAAGTTGCATTATACTGCTTTACATGTAAGAACCCCTATAAAGTTGCATTATACTGCTTTACATGTAAAAATCCCTATTAAGTTGCATTATACTGTTTTACATGTAAAATCCTATTAAGTGTATTATACTGTTTTACATGTAAAATCCATATTAAGTTGCATTATACTGCTTTACATGTAAAAGTCCCTATTAAGTGGCATTATAGTGCTTTACATGTAAAAATCCCTATTAAGTTGGATTATACTGTTTACATGTAAAATTATTAGTGCTTATATGTTTTACATGTAAAAATCCCTATTAAGTTGCATTATACTGCTTTACATGTAAAAATCCCTATTAAGTTGCATTATACTGTTTACATGTAAAATATCTATTAAGTTGCATTATAGTGCTTTACATGTAAAAATCCCTATTAAGTTGGATTATACTGCTTTACATGTAAAAATCCCTATTAAGTTGCATTATACTGTTTTACATGTAAAATCCCTATTAAGTTGCATTATACTGCTTTACATGTAAAAATCCCTATTAAGTTGCATTATACTGCTTTACATGTAAAAATCCCTATTAAGTTGTATTATACTGTTTTACATGTAAAATCCCTATTAAGTTGCATTATACTGTTTTACATGTAAAAATCCCTATTAAGTTGCATTATACTGCTTTACATGTGAAAATCCCTATTAAGTTGCATTATACTGCTTTACATGTAAAAATCCCTATTAAGTTGCATTATACTGTTTACATGTAAAATCCCTATTAAGTTGCATTATACTGCTTTACATGTAAAATCCCTATTAAGTTGCATTATACTGTTTACATGTAAAAATCCCTATTAAGTTGCATTATACTGCTTTACATGTAAAATCCCTATTAAGTTGATTATACTGCTTTACATGTAAAAATCCCTATTAAGTTGCATTATACTGCTTTACATGTAAAATCCCTATTAAGTTGCATTATAGTGCTATTATGGTGAAAATCCCTATTACGTTGCATAAATGTGTTGCAATTGCAAAAATCCCTATTTTGTTGCAGAAACTGTATAAAGCTGTTGAAATTGCACAAACTCTTAACATTGTATAAACTGTTTAAATCACTGACAGACTTAACTGTATCAAAATCCTATTAAAATGTATGGCAGAATTCCCAAGCCCGTAGAAAAAAACTGGAAAACTGCAGAACTCTAATTTTTTCTCACCTTAGAGGGTCCAGAGGCTCAGACGAGTCTCAGCTTACAGGGTCCAGAGGCTCAGACGAGTCTCACCTTACAGGGCCCAGTGGCTCAGACGAGTTCACCTTAGAGGTCCAGAGGCTCAGACGATCTCACCTTAGAGGGTCCAGAGGCTCAGACGAGTCTCACCTTAGAGGGTCAGTGGCTCAGACGAGTCTCACCTTAGAGGGTCCAGAGGCTCAGACGAGTCTCACCTTACAGGGCCCAGTGGCTCAGACGAGTCTCACCTTAGAGGGTCCAGTGGCTCAGACGAGTCTCACCTTAGAGGGTCCAGAGGCTCAGACGAGTCTCACCTTAGAGGGTCCAGAGGCTCCGACGAGTCTCACCTTAGAGGTCCAGAGGCTCCGACGAGTCTCACCTTAGAGGGTCCAGAGGCTCAGACGAGTCTCACCTTAGAGGGTCCAGAGGCTCAGACGAGTCTCACCTTAGAGGGTCCAGAGGCTCAGACGAGTCTCACCTTAGAGGGCCCAGAGGCTCAGACGAGTCTCAGCTTACAGGGTCCAGAGGCTCAGACGAGTCTCAGCTTACAGGGTCCAGAGGCTCAGACGAGTCTCACCTTAGAGGTCCAGAGGCTCAGACGAGTCTCACCTTAGAGGGCCCAGAGGCTCAGACGAGTCTCACCTTACAGGGCCCAGAGGCTCAGACGGGTCTCACCTTAGAGGGTCCAGAGGCTCAGACGGGTCTCACCTTAGAGGGCCCAGAGGCTCAGACGAGTCTCACCTTAGAGGGCCCAGAGGCTCAGACGGGTCTCACCTTACAGGGCCCAGAGGCTCAGACGAGTCTCACCTTACAGGGCCAGAGGCTCAGACGAGTCTCACCTTAGAGGGTCCAGAGGCTCAGACGAGTCTCACCTTAGAGAGTCCAGAGGCTCAGACGGGTCTCACCTTAGAGGGCCCAGAGGCTCAGCGAGTCTCACCTTAGAGGGTCCAGAGGCTCAGACGGGTCTCACCTTAGAGGTCCAGAGGCTCAGACGGGTCTCACCTTAGAGGGCCCAGAGGCTCAGGCGAGTCTCACCTTATAGGGTCCAGAGGCTCAGACGAGTCTCACCTTAGAGAGTCCAGAGGCTCAGACGGGTCTCACCTTAGAGGGCCCAGAGGCTCAGGCGAGTCTCACCTTAGAGGGTCCAGAGGCTCAGACGGGTCTCACCTTAGAGGGTCCAGAGGCTCAGACGGGTCTCACCTTAGAGGGCCCAGAGGCTCAGACGAGTCTCACCTTAGAGGGTCCAGAGGCTCAGACGGGTCTCACCTTAGAGGGTCCAGAGGCTCAGACGAGTCTCACCTTAGAGGGTCCAGAGGCTCAGACGAGTCTCACCTTAGAGGGTCCAGAGGCTCAGGCGAGTCTCACCTTAGAGGGTCCAGAGGCTCAGCGAGTCTCACCTTAGAGGTCCAGAGGCTCAGACGAGTCTCACCTTAGAGGGCCAGAGGCTCAGCGAGTCTCACCTTAGAGGGTCCAGAGGCTCAGGCGAGTCTCACCTTAGAGGGTCCAGAGGCTCAGCGAGTCTCACCTTAGAGGGTCCAGAGGCTCAGGCGAGTCTCACCTTAGAGGGTCCAGAGGCTCAGACGAGTCTCACCTTAGAGGGTCCAGAGGCTCAGACGAGTCTCACCTTAGAGGGCCCAGAGGCTCAGGCGAGTCTCACCTTAGAGGGTCCAGAGGCTCAGGCGAGTCTCACCTTAGAGGGTCCAGAGGCTCAGGCGAGTCTCACCTTAGAGGGTCCAGAGGCTCAGGCGAGTCTTACCTTAGGTAGGTGGCGGGCCAGCTGGTCCATTGATAAAAAATAGATTTATTCAAGTATAGATATTCAATACTAGATAACCCCAAACTATACATATTTTTTATGTAAAAATAAAATGTTGTTTGAAACAATACTATCTCCGAGTCTGTCGGATTTTCGCGGGTTACACAGCACTAGCAAAAAATAAAGTTAGCATCACAAACATGTCGCTTTCCAAAGGACAAAAGGAAAAGTGGACAGTGAAAACAGGAGTTTTAGGGAGGAATGGCGACAAACATATGGTTTCATCCTACCTGGATATGTGAATGCCAAACCTCTGTGCTCATCTGCAACGAGGTCATCTCCGTTTGCAAAGAGGACAATATTCGGCGACATCACTGTTACGCCGAAAACTGCATGACCGCCGAAAACTGCCCCCCTCTTACAGATGAAACAACGACAGGAAGGTTTGTAGGACTGTCTCTTAACAATGATATGAGCAGTGTGGCGTGAGAGTGAAAGCACTCACATGCGTGTGTCTCACGGTGAAAGCCTGAGAGTTAGCAGCCCTGAAGAGGGGGTGCATTTTTAGGCGTCATGCAGTTTTCGCCGTAACACCAGCACGCCGCAGTTGTGTGAGCAGCGCTGTGGCGCCTGGATGAGGTAACGTATGAGGATCGGGACAAACCACAATTTAACCTAGAAGTTAGGCTTAGAGTTAAAATGCAACAGTGGACAAACACAAGCAAAGATCGGGGCAAAACATTTGCGGATAAAGAACAATTAAGTCTCTCTTAGGCTTCTTTTTTTTTTTGATATCCTCTGGCGAGCCAAAAATATTGGCAACTGGCCAAAGTTGTCCCCGGGCCGGACATTGCCGACCACTGCCTTAGAGGGTCCAGAGTCTCCGACGAGTCTCACCTTAGAGGGTCCAGAGGCCTTTTCATGCTGTAATTTCACTTATTTCACTCCGTCCTCCAAAACTAACACATAAATCATCACTGAGACAATTATTCACCAATAACATGAGTTTCATCGACTCACCAGGGTTAGTTTTACAGTTCTGTAAAGAAATGTACCATGAGTTTAACCAGACTCAGGTGTTTTTCAGGAAGTGGAGAGCGTGACCGGTCTCTGCTGATTGGTCTAATGCCACAGAGGCGGGATCTGTGATGTAGGGTCAGCTCTTCTGATTGGCTGAGTGAGGACCACATGCTTCTTTACCTTATACTGATGTCTGTCGTTTTATTCATGATAAATGGCTAAATCCCCGCGTGGTTAGAGAAGAGCCTTTGTTCTGGTGACCTTTAGTAACACGTTCTTCTCTTTACCTCATCACTCAGGCGACGGCTGTGGAGTCTCAGCTGTGGAGTCTCAGCTGTGGAGTCTCAGCTGTGGAGTCTCAGCTATGGAGTCTCAGCTGTGGAGTCTCAGCTGTGGAGTCTCAGCTATGGAGTCTCAGCTGTGGAGTCTCAGCTGTGGAGTCTCAGCTATGGAGTCTCAGCTGTGGAGTCTCAGCTGTGGAGTCTCAGCTGTGGAGTCTCAGCTATGGAGTCTCAGCTGTGGAGTCTCAGCTATGGAGTCTCAGCTGTGGAGTCTCAGCTATGGAGTCTCAGCTGTGGAGTCTCAGCTGTGGAGTCTCAGCTGTGGAGTCTCAGCTGTGGAGTCTCAGCTGAACAAAGAGTGTCGTCAAAATTGGACCTGAAACGATCATCCACACTTTCATCTCGGCTCACACTGATTACTGTGATTCTGTTTTTACTTCAACCAAACGACTCAGACGTTTGACCGTTTGAACAGCCTTTCAAAGTTCGCCTTATAAATAAATTATTCTTACCTATTTATATTTCTTAAAGTGCACATGACACATTAGACACAATTTTTGTTGAAACATAATTAACACAATTATATTTAAGATTTGCTAAAGATTGTCCCCAGATTTCTTTAGTTTTGTTTATAGTTACACTTCCTTATTGGACACTGACAGGAAGTGACATAGACGAAGGTAAATGATTTTAAACTGTTGCCGTGCCGACCGTGTTAAGTCAATGGGAAATGAGTCAAACTGCTGTGAACTTTACCTTTATCTATGTCACTTCCTTTAAGCAGCTTAAACATTCAAATAAAAATAACTTTTCTGCCCAATATTGCTTCATTAAAATTGCTGCTTCACTGAAATAAAAATGATAATTATGCAGCTGATGTAATCCGTCTAAATGAGTCCTATTTTAAAAGCATTAAAACCTGTCACATGCACATTTTCTCTCTTCTGCAGACGTCCAAATGAAGAGTCAGACTGTGGCTTTGCTGCATTTTTAAGACAAATCCTTGAAACCAAAGAGTTTCAAATCCTCTGGAAACATGTTTTGGTCTTTGTTGTCTCTGCTCCTCAGAGACTCCGTGGACGTCTCCGAGGCTGAGTCACCGTGTGTCATAATGAGCCACTCTCAGGAGCTGCTCTTTAATGGCTTTCAAAGGCTTTTCAAGCCGTCCACTTTTCATGTTTGCTTTTAGGAGTTTGCAGCGTCTCGCACAAATACATAACTGGAGAGGAAGCAGAGAACACGGTGTTCAGAGCGGCAGGACTTTTAGATTTTACACTAAAATCTGTCTTGTTTTATAACACTATCCATCATCAGAGGTTTGGAACATGTTTCTAAGAACTGTTGAACTTCATTACCATTAATTAGGAATAGTGGCATAGCAAAGGTACCAAGGGGCCCCACGCCAGAATGTTGGTAGGGGCCCTCTGGTGGCGGCTCTGTGTACTGCGCACTGGGAGAGAGGACTTCATTTGGGTAGGAGTGGGTCACCTGACAACTCCCATAATGCAGTTCTGCATAAGTTTCCCTCAGAACAGAAGGCAGAGGTTCTTTAGGTCATAATGAGCGTTACAATAAACTGGTTTATTGAAGGCTTCTGAATAACGGGTTGGGTCGTGGGGGCCCTTGACTGTTGGGGCCCCAGGCATCTCCCTGCTTTATGGCAAGCTACGCCTCTGATTAGAAACAAAAAAGCACTTTGTAAACGCAGCAGATCACAGAGCAAAACGTTTCCCAGATCCTTCTGATCTTTTGTTGGGATAAATTAGAATTTAACAAACACATGTGGAGATTATTAGTAGAATTCATTCTGTTTTGTTCAGATCAAGATAAAAAGATGATTTATCTGTAAAGAACTTTAGGTATGGATTTATGAGTTTTTACAGCAACAATAATCAATCAGTCAATCAAAGTTTATTTATATAGCACTTTACAACGACACCAGGACGACCAAAGTGCTTCACACAAAGATAAAACAATTTAAAAACACAACATTATTGTATCCGAGACATAATTCAGTGTGTTCTAAGTATTTAAAGCCAGTTTGAAAAGATGAGTCTTTAATCTGGACTTAAAAATGGATCTGTGAGAACACGCAGACTGAGGGGCAGCTGTTCCACAGTTTAGGCGCTGCGACCCTAAAGGAACCATCACTGGGACTCCTGCTCCACCCGTCCATTACACACGACTGTCCCCCGTGTCCCTGAACTCTCTGTAAATGGCTTCAGGCAGCTGTTGGCGTGTGCGAGGCACACGGTGAGCGGGAACACGTATGTTTGCACCACGTGATACGCTCTGTCAAAGCGCGGCCGTGAGCTTCACGCTTCACAGAGTGAGGGCGTGGTTTGGCATCCATCACCACGACGGTCACGGAGCGCTTCATGCTGCGGGACAGCTGAGTGTAGCTCACGGTGCACATGGGCAGCACGAAGCCCGCGAGGATCTTCTGGATGTGGTAGAGGCAGGACTGTCCCCCGTCCCGTCACTCACTGTGGAGAACAAGGGCGTGGGAGTCCAGATGCAGGCGCACTGCCACTTAGCCGAGCGCGAGCTGAACGGCGCCGTGTTGTTGAGCGCAGACGCCATAGAGCGGTAGCGCGTGAGGCTCATGGTGGTGAGGAAGAAGACGCTGGCGAACATGTTCATGACAGTGACCCACAGGACAATCCGGCAGATGGCGTCTCCAAACGGCCAGCTGAAGTCCAGCGCCGTGTCCACGGCCAGAACAAACTGCAGGTCTGTCACAGGTTCAGCACGAGCAGGTTCAGGCGTGAGGTCCTGCCCTCGTGCTGGACCTTCATGAAGAACAGCATGAACAGGTTCAGGCGTGAGGTCCTGCCCTCGTGCTGGACCTTCATGAAGAACAGCACGAGCAGGTTCAGGCGTGAGGTCCTGAGCTCGTGCTGAACCTTCATGAAGAACAGCGTGAGCAGGTTCAGGCGTGAGGTCCTGAGCTCGTGCTGACCTTCATGAAGACAGCATGAGCAGGTTCAGGCGTGAAGTCCTGCCTCGTGCCGGACCTTCATGAAGAACAGCACGAGCAGGTTCAGGCGTGAGGTCCTGAGCTCGTGCCAGACCTTCATGAAGAACAGCATGAGCAGGTTCAGGCGTGAGGTCCTGCCCTCGTGCTGGACCTTCATGAAGAACAGCATGAGCAGGTTCAGGCGTGAGGTCCTGCCCTCGTGCTGGACCTTCATGAAGAACAGCAGGAGCAGGTTCAGGCGTGAGGTCCTGCCCTCGTGCTGGACCTTCATGAAGAACAGCAGGAGCAGGTTCAGGCGTGAGGTCCTGCCCTCGTGCTGGACCTTCATGAAGAACAGCACGAGCAGGTTCAAGCGTGAGGTCCTGCCCTCGTGCTGGACCTTCATGAAAACAGCACGAGCAGGTTCAGGCGTGAGGTCCTGAGCTCGTGCTGGACCTTCATGAAGAACAGCACGAGCAGGTTCAGGCGTGAGGTCCTGCCCTCGTGCTGGACCTTCATGAAGAACAGCACGAGCAGGTTCAGGCGTGAGGTCCTGAGCTCGTGCTGGACCTTCATGAAGAACAGCATGAGCAGGTTCAGGCGTGAGGTCCTGAGCTCGTGCTGGACCTACATGAAGAACAGCACGAGCAGGTTCAGGCGTGAGGTCCTGAGCTCGTGCCGGACCTTCATGAAGAACAGCACGAGCAGGTTCAGGCGTGAGGTCCTGCCCTCGTGCTGGACCTTCATGAAAAACAGCACGAGCAGGTTCAGGCGTGAGTCCTGAGCTCGTGCTGGACCTTCATGAAAAACAGCACGAGCAGGTTCAGGCGTGAAGTCCTGCCCTCGTGCTGGACCTTCATGAAGAACAGCATGAGCAGGTTCAGGCGTGAGGTCCTGAGCTCGTGCTGACCTTCATGAAGAACAGCACGAGCAGGTTCAAGCGTGAGGTCCTGAGCTCGTGCTGGACCTTCATGAAGAACAGCATGAGCAGGTTCAGGCGTGAGGTCCTGCCTCGTGCTGGACCTTCATGAAGAACAGCATGAGCAGGTTCAGGCGTGAGGTCCTGAGCTCGTGCTGGACCTTCATGAAGAACAGCACGAGCAGGTTCAGGCGTGAGGTCCTGGCTCGTGCGGACCTTCATGAAGAACAGCATGAGCAGGTTCAGGCGTGAGGTCCTGAGCTCGTGCTGGACCTTCATGAAGAACAGCACGAGCAGGTTCAGGCGTGAGGTCCTGAGCTCGTGCTGGACCTTCATGAAGAACAGCACGAGCAGGTTCAGGCGTGAGGTCCTGAGCTCGTGCCGGACCTTCATGAAAAACAGCGAGCAGGTTCAAGCGTGAGGTCCTGAGCTCGTGCCGGACCTTCATGAAGAACAGCACGAGCAGGTTCAGGCGTGAGGTCCTGAGCTCGTGCCGGACCTTCATGAAGAACAGCACGAGCAGGTTCAGGCGTGAGGTCCTGAGCTCGTGCCGGACCTTCATGAAGAACAGCACGAGCAGGTTCAGGCGTGAGGTCCTGAGCTCGTGCCGGACCTTCATGAAGAACAGCACGAGCAGGTTCAGGCGTGAGTCCTGAGCTCGTGCCAGACCTTCATGAAGAACAGCACGAGCAGGTCAGGCGTGAGGTCCTGCCTCGTGTTGAACCTTCATGAAGAACAGCAGCAGGTTCAGGCGTGAGGTCCTGAGCTCGTGCCGGACCTTCATGAAGAACAGCACGAGCAGGTTCAGGCGTGAGGTCCTGAGCTCGTGCCAGACCTTCATGAAGAACAGCATGAGCAGGTTCAGGCGTGAGGTCCTGAGCTCGTGCCAGACCTTCATGAAGAACAGCATGAGCAGGTTCAAGCGTGAGGTCCTGCCCTCGTGCTGGACCTTCATGAAGAACAGCACGAGCAGGTTCAGGCGTGAGGTCCTGAGCTCGTGCCGGACCTACATGAAGAACAGCATGAGCAGGTTCAGGCGTGAGTCCTGAGCTCGTGCTGGACCTTCATGAAGAACAGCATGAGCAGGTTTCCCCACGAGCCCCACCACACTGTACACGAGGCAGATGAGGAGGCTGCTGTCAGCGCTCACATCAATGTCCTCCAGGTCTGAGAAGAGCTGCAGACCCGACATGATCAAGGACACTGAGCTGTTGGTGACCATGATCTGAAGTCAAGGGAACGGCGCCCCCTTGTGGCTCACATCCTTCACTCAGCTCTTCACTCTGCCAGTACAGATCAGTCTGAAGCTGTTGAATCAGAGGGGAGACAGATGTGGAGAGTAGTGACGTCTCTCTGTCTCCATCTGGTGCTCACTCAGAGTAACTGCAGTAGTTTATCTGTTATTTTCTCCCCTGGGTTGGGGACAGACTGGATCCAGAAAAGCAAATGGCATTTTTAGATTCTGCAAAGAAAACGTTGTTTAGACATTTCACAGAAAGTATTTTGGAAAGTTTATGGCAGCATGGTGGTACAGCGGTTAGTGCTCGTACCTGGTCCCAGGTTCGATTCCCACCTTTCTGTGGCGTTGCATGTTCTCCCCGTGTCTGCATAGGTTTCCTCCGGTTTGCCCTACCATGAAAAAACATGTACAATAGTTCCCCTCTGGGGCCAGGACTCCCCTGAAAAAGAGATTCTTAATCTCAGTGGGACTTTCCTGGTTAAATAAAGGTCAAATAATAAAACACATTTTGCTGTAACCCAGTGTAATAGTTACCTGCATTACTATAGACTTCTGTCACATTATATATATATATATATATATATATATATATATATATAGGGCAAACAGGACCTGTTTGCCCTGGGAGACCCTACCAGGGGCACGAAGCCCCGACAACAGAGCTCCAGGATCATTCAGGCTCAAACCCTCCACCACGTTAAGGTGGAGGTGTGGAGGTGTGGAGGTGCTCATTGTACATACACTGTAACTTTCAACTCATTGCGCTTACTTGGAATAAGTTGTAAACCCGATGCATAATTATTAAGCCCAATGTTAAGCCATGATTACTAGTAACGCTAGTATGATTAAGAGGGATTTCACAGTATTCATTACTTATGACACAAGTTCTGATTTCCAGACATGTTAGTACTGACAACTGGGAATTCCTAGTACTGATAACTTTTGTTACTTAAATATGGTCTTAACCTGTACTATTATTCTTAGTAATGGTTACTGGAATATTCCTGTTCCCTTTATGTTTTATTTCTTATTCCCATTAATGAAGTTGTACATTTTTAGTACAAGAAATAAATGTTGTAAAAAAGCAAGAAAAAGTATAGTTATAAAGTCAATTTATTTAACATTGAACAGTGTAAAAACTTACATTTTAAGGTGCAATTAATGATAGAACATTTCCATTTCTGCAGTTATAGTTTACATCAGTCCAAACAGGTGGATTAGTCTGTACTGAGCTGATGAAGCCGAGGAGCTGAAGTGTCTCAGAAGGTTCCGCAGACTCTGTACATGCAGCAGGTTCTGCAGACTCACAGCAGGAGGAAGGGCATCTTTGTAAATCACTGTCAAAGCTCACTCCTCAAAGTCTTCATCAGCGTGGTCAGATTTCTGTAAGACATGTAAAGAACAAAAATACTTTAGTTGTGAGTCCCTATGGCAGACCAAACCAAAACCTACAGATTAAATGTAGGTTTGTCTCATCCAAACATCTCAGCTCTGACTCTGTCTCACCTCAGTGTGTTCAGCTCCAGTCTCAGTAGATCCTTCCACAGCTGCACTCTTCAGTCTGATACTGGACACACACAAAACCATTCACAAATGTTATTTCACATCCAACTTAAGGCCAATGTGTCCAAATATAATGATTAGTGCCGTCTTACCTACTGTCTGGGTGCAACGTTGGTCTGAAAGTTTCACAGTAGTGCAGATTTCTGTAAAACAAAGAAATACAATCAGTAAGCTCACTATAGCCAAATCCACACAGGATTACAATTATGTAAAAAGTAAAGATTACGGACGTCCTCGGAGTTTATGATAGTAGGGTAAATTATATCATAGACTACATTTGAGTCCCTTCTCACCTCAGTATGTGTATCTCCAGTCTCATCAGGTCTTTCCGCAGCTGGACTCCTCAGTCTGACACTGGACACACAAACCATTTAAAAGATTATTTTACTAAAGGACATGTTGTTTAAAAAACTGATCAGTGCAGTCTTACCTTCAGCATTGATGCTGGTCAGTCTCTAAATCTTTACAGCAGTCACTGTCTGGGAAAACAAAAACTAATCATAACCAATAGTATTAGATACACATTCATTTAATATAGTGAGTTGTTAAATGGTGAGTGCAAACTGAACAATAGAATGTTATTTTTGGAGCGCGCTGCACCTGATTTAACATTTGAAATGATTGAGTATTACAGTAATTTGTACAACAAATGTTTGACATACCACTTTGTGGTCACCAAATTAAATAACAAATGTGTTATAAGGTAGAGCAAAAGCTTTGTTGTACTTTTCAAATATAAAACATATTGAAACAATACATCAAACTCTCAGAGAAATCACAAATATATCCAATGACACACTCACCTTAAGTTGATTAATGAGAAATAAAACAGGAAAGGTCCTGTTTTCTGCTGTTTCTGCTCGATGATACACTGAGGGCTGTTGAACACTTCTCATTTGAATTCAAAACAGTTCAGAGCAATCTGATTGGCTGATTCTGCACATGTGACATATGACCTGAACCAATCCCAGGCAACGTAGGTTATAGCTTAGTTTTGTCCATTACGGTTACTAGACAGTCAAGTTCCCATTACAGGGGCTCAGTAGAGGACACTGGGGAGGTTAGTGAGAGTTACTAAAACCATGTACCTGATAAGAGAAAAGCAAGTAAAGACAATGTTGAGCCTATTTTATTAAAAATGGGAAAATCCTTGTAAATGGGACAGAATCTTATAATGGATACTTTAGAATGAGCGTGGCATAACAGGACTACAAATAATCATTACTGGCATCATGTAGAGTTAGTAAATACTGGCAAAACCATGTCACTGGAACGAAAACATGCTGCAGTAAAATGGAAAAGCAATTAATCACAATTTTCTCTTGATAATGTACTTCTTACATGGAATAGAGGGTAAATGCTGAAAATTTCAGGTCTCCTAGTAATTATAACACTTTATTTCATGTTACGACCGTAATCGGAATTTACAGTGTAAGATACCTCTTGTAACAAGTGAATTTCTCCATTGTGAGATCAATAAAGGATGATCTTATCTTAGATTTGTGTAAAACTGGCGAAAATGCACACGGTTCAGGCGGGGGTAAGAGGTTAAAATATGTCTTTTTAGAAGTGTCGCTTTTACGCTTATTCGGGCCCAGGCCGGTCAGAGTCTAGGGCTGTTTTTCAGTCCCAGTAAAATCCCCGTAGTGAGAGAGAGTGTGTTTTACAGTGTCCTCTGCATGTGTTTTACAGTGTCCTGCATGTCTGTGTTTTACAGTGTCCTCTGCATGTGTTTTACAGTGTCCTGCATGTCTGTGTTTTACAGTGTCCTGCGTGTCTGTGTTTTACAGTGTCCTCTGCATGTGTTTACAGTGTCCTCTGCATGTGTTTTACAGTGTCCTCTGCATGTGTTTTACAGTGTTCTGTGTTCAATGAGCCTCAGCTCAGATGTTTCAGGTTTAGCAGCAGAATCAGAATCATAAAAGCAGAAGTTTGTTTTTGGCCAACAGCAAATTTTTATTCAGCGAGCAGCAAGTTCAATGTAATGCTTCTAATCACACTTTAATGCCCAAATACTTTATTTTCAATTCCACGAACACAAAAAGGTTTGCAAAGAAGAAGAAGTGTAGATGATCAAAGGCAAAGTCATCAGAGACTTTCAGCCAAACCTGCGGCTCAAACAGTTTCTACCAGTGAAAAAAACAGTCGAGCAAAGTTGATATTTTCAAAGAAGTGTAGATTTAATGCCAGTTGGAATCAAATTTCATTTTGGCACAATTCGTTAAATGACTTTAATGACACTCTTATTGTGCAACAAAATCTAGGAAATACTGATCTGTGCTTCTGGAGGAGGAGAAGAAGAAACGACCACAGTGGAGGAGACTGGGGCTGGTCGTCACGGCAGAAACCTGTGGAGGGTTTGGGGAGGAGGCTGTTCCAGTTCTGGACAGACCGTGGTTTTAGAAATACCCTGCTACAAACATCTGCCACGGTTACCATAGTTACCACTGGGTCTGTAAGGCGCTATATAAATGAAATTTGACTGATTGATAAAAAGGAAGAGTTCGACCTCATAAGTCATTTAAGCTCCAATTAAAGCTGCCCTCAGATACGTCTATTGGATTTTTTTTATCAGTCGTGTCAGTAAAGCCCTGCTTTAACCCCTCCCCCCCACACGCCCCTCCCACTCACGCGCGAGTCTGATGATGGATTCAATGACAAACGGAAATCTCATTAATCTTGTGAGCAACACAAGAGCATAAAGAGTAAACATTTTGACTTTTATTTATTTGCTAAACTGCAACTTTCATGTGAGTCTGTGTTTTTTGGCATTTAGAACATAATACTTCCATTTAGAACCAAGTTTACAGCACTGAACACTTAACCTAAAATTCTCTGTCATTTTCACGGATTGAAAATCAAGCCGTGATTAAGATAAAGACTTTGTTTCATGTGTTTGTTGCAGACGGACCGGGACGCAAGATGCAAACGGCTAAATATCGTCCCGTTCACCCACTGTTTCTTAAACATTACGTTAAAATGAAGAAAATGCAAATAATAAGCTCCAGTTTACATTTGTATTAGATACTGAGGCTCTGAATAAGTCGTTCTCCTCTGAGACTTTTACACATGGGTTTACTCACATTTCTGTTCCATAATTCTGTTCAGGTCGTGTTTAGTTTAGATCCATTTATCTGCAATCTCACGTTTCCAACATAAATCATATGCAGCCTATATACAGGCTATATAAAGGTCTTTAAAAAATGCTTATAATGAGATTAATTCATGACAGATTCTTTACAACCCTGTCCGTCAAAATGAAGATGAGAAATTATCCCAACTGAAACCATTGGAGCAGAGGTTTTATTTCCTAATGCTAAACTCTGACTGTGTTAGCCGCTAATGCTTAACTCTGACTGTGTTAGCCGCTAATGCTAAACTCTGACTGTGTTAGCCGCTAATGCTAAACTCTGACTGTGTTAGCCGCTAATGCTAAACTCTGACTGTGTTAGCCGCTAATGCTAAACTCTGACTGTGTTAGCCGCTAATGCTAAACTCTGACTGTGTTAGTTGCTAATGCTTAACTCTGACTGTGTTAGCCGTTAAATCTAAACTCTGACTGTGTTAGCCGCTAATGCTAAACTCTGACTGTGTTAGCCGCTAATGCTAAACTCTGACTGTGTTAGCCGCTAAATCTAAACTCTGACTGTGTTAGCCGCTAAATCTAAACTCTGACTGTGTTAGCCGCTAATGCCAAACTCTGACTGCGTTAGCTGCTAAATCTAAACTCTGACTGTGTTAGCCGCTAATGCCAAACTCTGACTGCGTTAGCCGCTAATGCCAAACTCTGACTGTGTTAGCCGCTAATGCTAAACTCTATCTGCGTTAGCCGCTAATGCTAAACTCTGACTGCGTTAGCCGCTAATGCTAAACTCTGACTGCGTTAGCCGCTAATGCTAAACTCTGACTGCGTTAGCCGCTAATGCCAAACTCTGACTGTGTTAGCCGCTAATGCTAAACTCTGACTGCGTTAGCCGCTAATGCTAAACTCTGACTGCGTTAGCCGCTATGCTAAACTCTGACTGCGTTAGCCGCTAATGCCAAACTCTGACTGTGTTAGCCGCTAATGCTAAACTCTGACTGCGTTAGCCGCTAATGCTAAACTCTGACTGCGTTAGCCGCTAATGCTAAACTCTGACTGCGTAGCCGCTAATGCTAAACTCTGACTGCGTTAGCCGCTAATTGCTAAACTCTGACTGCGTTAGCCGCTAATGCTAAACTCTACTGCGTTAGCCGCTAATGCTAAACTCTGACTGCGTTAGCCGCTAATGCTAAACTCTGACTGCGTTAGCCGCTAATGCTAAACCTGACTGCGTTAGCCGCTAATGCTAAACTCTGACTGCGTTAGCCGCTAATGCTAAACTCTGACTGCGTTAGCCGCTAATGCTAAACTCTGACTGCGTTAGCCGCTAATGCTAAACTCTGACTGCGTTAGCCGCTAATGCCAAACTCTGACTGCGTTAGCTGCTAATGCTAAACTCTGACTGCGTTAGCCGCTAATGCTAAACTCTGACTGCGTTAGCCGCTAATGCTAAACTCTGACTGTGTTAGCCGCTAATGCTAAACTCTGACTGCGTTAGCCGCTAATGCTAAACTCTGACTGCGTTAGCCGCTAATGCTAAACTCTGACTGTGTTAGCCGCTAATGCTAAACTCTGACTGCGTTAGCCGCTAATGCTAAACTCTGACTGTGTTAGCCGCTAACTGTTGTGGCTTCTGCTGCTTCAAACGTTTGCGATCCTGCACGTGTTGTGTTTACATGGTGCGGGACAGGTGGGGTGAGGGTGTGTTTGGGGTGAGGGGTGTGTTTGGGGTGAGGGGTGTGTTGGGGTGAGGGGTGTGTTGGGGGTGAGGTAGGGAAGGTGTGGAGCTTCTGCGGTACAAAGTTAGCTCCTTGTTTCTAGTGGTCTGGCAAAATGGAGTAACTGAGGAGCAGCTGTAATGAGTAACTGAGGAGCAGCTGTAATGAGTAACTGAGGAGCAGCTGTAATGAGTAACTGAGGAGCAGCTGTAATGAGTAACTGAGGAGCAGCTGTAATGAGTAAGTGAGGAGCAGCTGTAATGAGTAAGTGAGGAGCAGCTGTAATGAGTAACTGAGGAGCAGCTGTAATGAGTAACTGAGGAGCAGCTTTAATGAGTAACTGAGGAGCAGCTGTAATGAGTGACTCTTTGGGACGTTGGGAGGTAAAGAAGGGTGAGGACCAGCCCCGGTCTGCCCTGAACCTGAATGAATGAGACCCCCTCTCTCTCCGGGTCGGTTCATGACTTTAAACATAAAGCTCTTTACGCCTCCTCTTTAAATAACATGTTATATATAGTGAGCCTTTCTTAAGGAAAACAAACACGACTCTCCGGCAGGTCAGAGCTTCCGTAACGACACCAAAAAAACACTGTACAATACATTCACGACGGCGCCCCACAGTGGTGAAGCCGGAGCGGCACAGGCGTCGTCCTGTCCGCCTGCTGCGCCTCTTTGGGCTTTAGGAGGAGGGTGTGTTCCCTCTAGGCGGCGCTCTGGAGCAGGCACTGAAGAGGACTCCCCCGTCTCCGTCCCGACAGTCAGCGGTGGCACAGGTTCTACTGCACTCGGTTAAGCTTTACCGTTATCAACGATTTTTTGGCATTGTGCAAAAGGTTTAGGAAATGATTAGAACAACTGACACAGCGAGCAGTGGCCCAAGAGGTGCAGAACAGAAGGAACATAAAGGAATGGAATACTGCTCTTTAGAAACTTCTGAGGAGGAAACCAAGAGGAAACGTGATTAAACTCTGCTGTGACATGTAGTAAAATACAAATCCTTTGAGCCCAGGATCAGGACTGGGCTCTAAACGACACCGGTCTGATATCGGACAAAAGGTTTTACTTACTTAGGCTGCTATTACTTAATGACAAATCTAGATGTGAAATACTTGAGGTATTGGAAAAGGTCAGGTATGAGTAGGACTGGGTATTGTTAAACGGTACGAACTCTGCACCGACCGAAAAGCTCCTGTAGGGGGCGGGGTCGAAAACTACAATTCTTTCGGTGCCAAGTTTCTGCACTTTGTCTCTACAAACGTCAATAAATGTGAAAAAAGCAACATATATACTGAGCTGCTTCAGCGCAAATGCAGCTGTTTTCTTAAAGCAAAGCTATAACTTAATAAACTTTAGTAATTAGAGACAGCAGAGCCAGGACTGAGCCAGGACTGAGCCAGGACTGAACCAGGACTGAGCCAGGACTGAGCCAGGACTGAACCAGGACTGAACCAGGACTGAACCAGGACTGAGGCAGGACTGAGGCAGGACTGAGGCAGGACTGAGGCAGGACTGAGCCAGGACTGAGGCAGGACTGAGGCAGGACTGAACCAGGACTGAACCAGGACTGAGGCAGGACTGAGGCAGGACTGAGGCAGGACTGAGGCAGGACTGAGGCAGGACTGAACCAGGACTGAACCAGGACTGAGCCAGGACTGAGCCAGGACTGAACCAGGACTGAGCCAGGACTGAGGCAGGACTGAACCAGGACTGAGGCAGGACTGAGGCAGGACTGAACCAGGACTGAACCAGGACTGAACCAGGACTGAGCCAGGACTGAGCCAGGACTGAACCAGGACTGAACCAGGACTGAACCAGGACTGAGGCAGGACTGAGGCAGGACTGAATAAGAAACTCTTGGATGAGGAGAGTCATAACATAGCAGTGATTTTAAAAGTGTTCATTTTCACAACATATTTTGATTTAATTTGAGTCGACTTTACATGTATAATATTTATTATAATCATATTTAAAGGGACTAGATTGAATTTAAAAAGTGTATTCCTCCCCCACATGTTCCAGCCATGTCCTAATGTGTGAGCCCAGACCTGTTCACCACACCTGCCTCTGAAATCCTGCACTGTCCAAAGCTCCGTCAGCATGAGCTTAATATAGAGACTGCAGTTACGTGTAAGACCTGAGGTGGCAGTAGTGAGTATAAAAACCTCCATCTAGTCCCTTTAATCAAGGTCCTCTGCTTTATGGAGCTCCTCCCACATGAACAGAGCTCAGACCGGTTTCCTTTGGCAGTGGATTTAAATATGAGGCTCTTTCAGACGGGCAGTGAAGTTTGTGTGGCTCAGTGGTTAGGGCTCGTGCTTCACAGCTAGAAGGTCCCGGGTTCGATTCCCACCTGGACGGGGCCTTTCTGTGGAGGTTGCATGTTCTCCCCGTGTCTGCGTGGGTTTCCTCCGGGTACTCCGGTTTCCCCTACCACTAAAAACATGTACAATAGGAACCAGGTGTTTCTGACCATCAGCCTGGCTCCACATCATGGAGACGGGTCCCGAGCGCCGGCCCACGCTGGAGCTCCTACAGGCCGAGCGGCATCGAGGACGGGACAAATGCAGAGAATGAATTTCCCTACGGGGGTTAATAATGTAAATGATTTTAGTCTCTTCTTTTCATTTTTACTCAGATACAGTTTTGGTAAATGAGACCTCTGCTCTTTCTGTGCTGTTTTAGGACTTCCTGAAAGATTATTTTTCATACCCATGTTATTGTAATTGAATTAAAATAACAGGTATCGTTAAAGTAGTGGTATCAAAACGAACGGGACCTGGTCAGCACTGCCTTTAGAATCTAAAACAATACTTTAGAAACATCAGTGCTATAAATGAATGTAATATTTACTTGCAGGACAGTTGAGCTCTGAATGTGACTTAATCTGCATTTTAAAGTGAGTTGTGACTTTGTTTTGGACGTCTTGGCCACTGCTTTGACACTTTATAAAACAAAAACAAAAACCTTAACTTAAGAGAGATGGCTAAATTCCACGTGCGCACCCCTATAAGCAAGAACCTGAACACCTACGGGAATGCATAAATATATAGATATGGATATACATCACTGTTTAAATATTATAAATAACTTAACATAAACAAAATCATCAATACACTGTGAGAGAGAAACTACTGTACAGGGCGACCGCGGACGCCTCGAGTGGAAAGAGAAAGCTCTTCTGAACAAGCACGAGAGTGTCCGGCGTTACGTACAAAAGTTACAAAGGAAAATAGATTTTGTTCTCTGTACACAGCGCTCCCCTTCACGTACAAAACTCCCGGGACGTTCAGGGGTTTGTTCTGTTTAAATCGACGACTCCCAGGGGCGGACTGGCCATGTGTGCATTCTGGAACCGCTCAATGTTCTCCTCAACCTCTTAACCCCCGCCTTAACCGAGCTTTACCCAAATCTAAACGCTGAAAAGAAAAGCATCAACATAGCGACGAAGACGAGGATGAAAACGGAACAAAATGTGGTGAAAAAGCAACGAAAACACAGTGTTACTTTTGTATTAAATCCGCATTTAGTTGTATTATACATATTTTAATGTAGTTTTAGTCGAGATTTAGTCAAAAAATTCTCTTCAACTTTAGTCTAGTCATTGGAAGTTTGGATGACTTAGTGTCTTCATTTTTATTTAGTCAGATGTTAGTCTATAATGACAAATCTAGACGTCAAATACTTTAGGTATCGGAAAAAGGTCAGGTATCAGTAGGGCTGGGTATTGTTAAACGGTACCTACTCTGCAGCGGCATCGAGGACGGGACAAATGCAGAGAATGAATTTCCCAACGGGGATTAATAAAGTAAACCTTAACGTTATGATTTTAGTCTCTTTTCATTTTTACTTAGATAGTTTGTAATGATTAGTGACTGTGTAAAGATCTTTGACGTGTTTAGAAACGTTCAGCAGAAAGAAACCGTGTCCTGATCTGTCTCTGCTGCTCAGGAGGGAATAACGTCCTTTCTCTCTTTTTAATCGCTGCTGAAGTGGAAATTCTGCTCAAAAGTAATGGTATCGAAACGATTATACATATTTTAATGTAGTTTTAGTCGAGATTTTGTCAAAAAAATTCTCTTCACTTTAGTCTAGTCATTGGAAGTTGGATGACTTAGTGTCTTCATTTTTATTTAGTCAGATTTTAGTCGAGGGAAATATCTGGTCACAGCTTTAGTCTCATGAAAATGTTTTAATTTAGTTTTAGTCCAGTTTTAGTCGGCAAAGATACTAACATTATGACTAAATATTTTAGTCGACGAAATGAACACTGCAAAAACACGACGACAAAGCAATGGAAAAGGCAACAAAAATGTGACAAAAATGCGGCTACCACGCGACAAAAAAGTTACAATCACTGTTGTAGGTCTTAGCTTTCAAATGAGGCGTCACATTGTTGCTCTCCAGTCGAGAAGCTTTTAGATTTGGGTAAAGCCGAACTGGAGCAGTCGGTTCAGGCGGGGGTTAAGAGTTCAAATATGTAGAAGTGTCATTTGAGTCCAGGGCTGTTTCTCAGTCCCAGTCGCCCCTGACGACCCTGCGATCACGAGTTCCTCCAGTTCCTCCGTAGTCAGTCTAGTGAGATAATGTCCGGGATGCCGCCGTAGATGGCAGCCATGGCCGCCTCGCTGCCGGCGCGGCTGGACAGCACCCCCGGGTGGTGCGTGATGTGGGAGGAGGCGGTGTGTGGGTCCCTTAGGTGGGTGCTGCTGTGGTGGGTGCTGCTGCTGTGGTGGGTGTTGTTGTTGTGGTGGGTGCTGTGATGGGTGCTGTGGTGGGTGCTGCTGTTGGTGCTGTGGGTGCCGGAGGAGCCGCTGCTACTGCTGCCGCTGCTGCTGTTGCGGACTCCGTTGGTGGGCGCGGTCAGCGAGGGGAAGGAGGACGCCGCCGATTGGCTGAGGTACATGTGGGAGGGGCCTGACGAGGAAGTGGTGTAGGGCAGGAAGCGGTTGAGGAGCAGCTCGTGGTCGTCCGAAGCGGAGGCGGCAGCTGCGGCGGCCATGACCATGTTGTAATGCTGTCGCAGAGGGAAACACACACGTTAGGATCTGACAATACACACTAGTGTCACCATACTGACCGAACTCCATATCGATAAACAAAACTCAATACCAATTTCTAAGGACGCACGATCCGATTTGGCTTTCACCGTTTAAAGATACAACTGACACCGACTAAATCTCATACATGTATATGGACTTGCTGTACCTCATTTTTAAGCTCAAAACCTGGAGGATTCAGTAGTATGCTAATGGTAGCGGCAGCATGCTGTTATCTCCAGCAGCTTCACTGCTGCTGTCTAGGACATTAAGGGCCTCTGCGTTGCTACCATGCATAGCAAACTCAAAACCAACCAGAGGTCCATAGAGGGAGTGTGTTCTTCTGAAACAATTAGTACAGTCAAAAACATAGATTAGATAAGAGGGCAACAGTCAGACCGTCCAATCAAAGAACTCTAATCCATATCCCTTGCAAAAAGATTCCATCCACTCAAACACAGATAAATCTTAAACATGCTGTACTCAATGCCAGATCGTTAAAAAACAAGTCCTTTTTAATAAATAGTTTTATTTCTTCTTATAATCTAGATTTTATGTTTTTAACTGAAACATGGCTTGACAAAAACACTGGTAAGCAGTTTTGATTGAGTGTAGTCCATCAAATTTTAATTGTGTCTGAAACACGCCAAAACCAGAGGGGCGGGGGTGTCTGTGCAATATTCAGGGACAATATAGTCATCCACAAATTGTCATTTGGGGTTTTGTATCATTTGAGTATGTGTCTTTCAAAATGGAGATAAAACAATCTTCCATTCTTTATATGACTATTTACAAACCACCACAGAATTGTTTTATCGAAGACTTCACTGAATTACTTTCATTTATATGCACTGATTTTGATTGTTTAGTCATTTCAGGTGATTTTAATGTGCATGTGGATGTGACCAATGACAGGCATGCAAAAGAACTTAATGCTGTTCTTGAAATGTTTGGTTTAACTCAGCACGTGAGTGAGGCGACTCACAACAAAGGTCACACTCTAGATCTAGTTATTACAAAAGGTGTTAATATATCAAATGTGAATGTTGTTGATGCTGCTTATCTGATCATTTTTGTGTCTTTTTTGACTTGTCTGTTACACCAAAACCAGTGGTTGGGCCTGGAGTTATTCAGAGAAGACACATAAATGATACAACAAGGACACAGTTTATGGAAATGATCAGATTTGAAATCCTCCATGTTCAAATGTTGATAATCTGTTGGACTCTTATACATCAAGCGTCTTAATGTTTTGGATACTATTGCTCCTGTCAAGGTAAAAATGGTTAACAATAGACAAAAGGCACCTTGGAGAAGTGAAGATTCGGTCAGGGCACAGAAAAGGGAGTGCCGAAAAGCCGAAAGGAAATGGCGCAAGTCAAAGCTCCAGGTTCATTGTGAGATATACAAAGAAGTGCTTTGTGAGTTCAACCAGATTTTGTGTGGAGAAAGGGAGAAATACTTCTCTAAAATCATCGCAAACTGCAGAAACAATTCTCGTCTCAATTGTGTCTCTCAAAATAATAATGATTCAAACATTCCTGACATCCCTAAGCGAGACACGAGTGCTCAAAGCAGATCTATGAAGGAACTTGGCTGGAGGGTACCAGCCGTGTACTGGACATGTAAAGCCTGTGCATGGATTAAAAAGTTACCTGATGATTGTCGCCTTGCAGGAAAGAGAAGAAGCTGAGCTCTGAAGAGAACACAAAGAAGAGTCAGCACATTATAACCCACAGGGCGTGGCCGTGTTGTCCTTGTGTATTTGAGTGAATGCTGCTACCTGACAGGTCATTGGGCGTGTGGTAGTACGGCCGGTAGTCCTGGATGAGCGGCGGCACAGGGGGATGTAGCCCGTCTCCACAGCGGGCATGCTGGGCGTCCGGCTCACCGGCGACGCCTGGTGGTGCAGGTTCAACACGCTGTACATTTGAGAACAAGGACAAACTATATTTAGCACTGGCTGGTTTTTCATATGCAAAGACTGTCTGCTACAGGTCTCTATCTACATTATTTTGAAAAGGATAGTATTCGGCGAAAACATAGAGCTTTGTTTATGTTGTGTTTCATTCATAGATGTTTCAACACGTCTTAGGGTCTTATAGACTTTTTATATTTCATAAATAGGCTTTAAAATCTCAAGACATTACAATTTCCAATCTGAAAGCAGAATGAGCCACTTATCGTTGCCAAATCCGAAGTAAGACTCTCGCTCACTTCCACAATCCCATCACCTGTCCCTAATCAAGCCTCTGGAGGTTCTGAGCTTTCAAACAAGGAATGGCGTGTTTACATATCGTGAAACTGTTGTGTCTTATCTGCTGATTTGTGCGACTCAAGTTCAGTTGAAGTGTCTTTTATCGTCAAAGAACTGGTATCGAAAAAAACTGTGATGGTACCCAGCCCTTTACACACGGAAATGTGTACTGACCCTTTGTTGATGATAGGGGCGACGTTGGGGACAGAGACGGACAGGCTCTCTTGATGGGGGGAGGCAGAGGCTGAGGTTGATGGTGCTGCTGAGGTGGGGCCTGGTGTTGAGGCTGTTGAGAAGCTTGGTGATGCTGCTGCTGCTGTGGGACCTGGTGTTGAGGCTGTGAGGGAGATTGGTGTGGAGGAGCTTGGTGATGGAGCTGTTGAGGGACTTGTTGATGCTGCTGTTGAGGAGCTTGGTGTTGGGTCTGTTGAGGGACTTGTTGATGCTGTGGAACCTGGTGCTGCGGGGAGGCTCAGGGGAGTCCGGGCCCTCTTCGTCAGACGAGCTGTCCAGGGTCAGGTCGATCACCTCCACCTTCTTGCTGCTGCTGTGATTGGCTGCGGTGGAGGAGCCTCGTTGATCTGAGGCGGAGCTCCGACACGAGCCTGCGAGAGGAGAGACCGTTTAGCAACGTCGTATGAAGAAGGGATGTCGCTTCTCCTTATGCTCGCTACTGCAAAATATATTAACTTTAATTGATCACCATTCTCTGATGCTGAAAAGCCTGTCCATGCCTTTAAGCCAGTCTGGCACCATGTCGTTATATCAATGAGCATTTGTATATTGAATTAAATTGTCTAAACTGGGCATTTTATATTCACTGAGAATATTACAGTGATGATAACAAAGGGCTGGTTATAGTCTAGACACTGAAGTGATGTGTGGAGGTCATGGCGTTAAAACACATGAAAGATGCTTCAGTTGTCAGACTATTCCTGATGTGTCTAAAGGTGAAGATATTATATTAAATGGAGTTACACAATCTTAATATGTTTTTAATGGACACCTGGGCATTTATCTCTGTCACTCTGTTTACTTTTTCTCCATTAACATAGATATCCGGCATTTCTTCAGCTTGAGATACTGTTTTATGTTAAGCCAGAAGGTTAAAGCCAGTTAATTATTTTGTCCATGTACATGATGTTCTCCGATTTGAGAGATAATGACTGTAGATTAAACAGGAGGACATGGTGGTCTACTGTGTCAAAGGCTTTGCACAAGTCCAGAAACACGGCACCACCGGGTCTGCTCGGTCCAGGCCGGTGGCTGAAAACAGAACTGCTTTAACTAATTACTGCTGTTAGCTGATCAGTTATAGCTGCTCTACAATGGCTTTAATATAATTTACACATTAAGCACTGCGGCAGACGTATCACAGCAAAGAAGTATCGTGATGTATTGCAAAATTATATTTAGTCCCAGCCCTAATAAACAGAAAGGAAAACTAAAGGAAAAGTGTGTGCCCGCAGTAATCATAATGTTTAGTATTATTCTATTCATCTTTTATACAACAATAATATCCTCTTAACCCCCACTTTAACCGAGCGCATTTTTTCCAGTTCAGCTTTACCCAAATTGGCCATGGTATTTCCTTGCGTTGTTGCCATGTTGTCGTCACTTTGTCTTTTAATGCACCACTCAGCATAGGAACATCTCGGAGTATAATATGTATTAATGTACCTTTATAGCATAAAAGTAACTCTGGGTAATGTTTGGCACGGGTAAAAACCTGAAAGAAATATGTTAATGATCACATTATTTACTTGCTTTGTACTAGACATCGTACACGCTTCGTTTCAATTAATTATATAAACAGTTCAAATATAGTTTTGTAAGTTTGTAAGTTGGTCTGTGCTAATGCAGCTGCTTGACATGTATCAAATTGTCTTTGGATGAGGTCTTGATGTTTTGCTCTTTCTGTACCATTGTGTGAAATGTACTTTATTGCACTGAATTTGGGGTAGGCGCTCATAAGCTTCTTGGTTCAGCCCACTCGCGGCTTCTTTATGGTTCTGTATGGCGTTGCTATGGAGACAGGACGTTTACCATGCTGGGATAATTGACCAGAATCAAAGGACTCAAACAGGAGCCATGTCAGAGCATTTGGCTGCCTCTGCCCCTCTCTCCCCTGTCTCTCTTCCAATCACCCCGTTCCCCCCCTCCTCTCTCCCCCCCCCCCCCCCCCCCCCTCCCCGTCTCACCCTCCAGCCCGTTGTTGTAGGAGCCGGCCGACACCTCCTGCACTTCCTTCCTCGTCCTCATGGGGGCCCAGCTGCCGTCCTCCTTAAACTGGATCTCGTCACAGTCGGCGCAGTTGTTGAGGATTTCCACAAACAGCCTGAGGAGCGACAAGAAAAGTGAGGAAAACGATCAAATACAGAGACATCAGATTGAAACGTTTGCTGAACATTATTGATATAAAGATGAGAGAAAAATGTATTGCAAGATTTCTGTCATTTTCAAAGGCCAAAGGGTTAGATCTAAATAATAATGGACATATTAGTTACAAAGGTTTTTTCAGAGGGATTTGAAAGTGAAAAAAATCTGTCAAATTCCAATTTCTCCTTATTATTTATTATTATAAAGCTCATTAAATCAGGCAGGATTTAAATATTTAAAAATACCCTCTGGAAAAATCTTATGTGAAAAAACTTCCCTAATGTAGTGGAGTCTGTAAAGTGTAGTCTGTAAAGTGTGGAGTCTGTAAAGTGTGGAGTCTGTAAAGTGTGGAGTCTTATGGAGTGACTCATGTGCAGATGTTCTTTAGCCGCTCTGTCTCCCACAAAGGAAATGACCATATTTGGATTACAGCCTTTCCTGCTACACGTGGATACCAAACATGTCAGTATTAGTGAATGAATAAGACATGTTGGAGTCACTTCCTGGATAACTCTCCAGAGAATGAGCCTCGTGAAGGGGAAGTTTGATCTAGATTTAGCCTATTGAGCATGTTTTACCCGTCGATGATGAGGTGCTCGTACGGGGCCTTCTTGTCGCACACGGGGCAGACCCAGGTGGGCTTCTTCTCGTTCATCTGGAGGTAGAGCGTGGCATCGAAGCACTGCAGGTGAGAGCAGGTGAGGGCGCGGCACGGCACCGTCAGACGCATCTTCCCCAGCTGTCCCGGGACAAAAACACAGGAGGACAGGTGAGCAGGGGTCTCACAAAGTCCCCCCAGGTTCAAACGCCTCATAGTAAAACACAGGGAGGACAGGTGAGCAGAGGGTCTCACAAAGTCCCCCAGGTTCAAACATCTCATAGTAAAACACAGGGAGGACAGGTGAGCAGGGGTCTCACAAAGTCCCCCAGGTTCAAACGTCTCATAGAAAACACAGGGAGGACAGGTGAGCAGAGGTCTCACAAAGTCCCCCCAAGCTTCAAACGTCTCATAGAAAACACAGGGAGGACAGGTGAGCAGAGGGTCTCACAAAGTCCCCCCAGGTTCAACGTCTCATAGTAAAACACAGGGAGGACAGGTGAGCAGGGGGTCTCACAAAGTCCCCCCAAGCTTCAAACGTCTCATAGTAAAACACAGGAGGACAGGTGAGCAGGGGGTCTCACAAAGTCCCCCAAGCTTCAAACGTCTCATAGTAAAACACAGGGAGGACAGGTGAGCAGGGGGTCTCACAAAGTCCCCCAAGCTTCAAACGTCTCATAGTAAAACACAGGGAGGACAGGTGAGGCAGGGGGTCTCACAAAGTCCCCCAGTTCAAACGTCTCATAGAAAACACAGGGAGGACAGGTGAGCAGGGGGTCTCACAAAGTCCCCCCAGGTTCAAACGTCTCATAGAAAAACACAGGGAGGACAGGTGAGCAGGGGTCTCACAAAGTCCCCCAGCTTCAAACGTCTCATAGTAAAACACAGGAGGACAGGTGAGCAGGGGGTCTCACAAAGTCCCCCCAGGTTCAAACGTCTCATAGTAAACACAGGGAGGACAGGTGAGCAGAGGGTCTCACAAAGTCCCCCCAGGTTCAAACGCCTCATAGTAAAACACAGGAGGACAGGTGAGCAGGGGTCTCACAAAGTCCCCCCAGCTTCAACGTCTCATAGTAAAACACAGGGAGACAGGTGAGCAGGGGGTCTCACAAAGTCCCCCCAAGCTTCAAACGTCTCATAGTAAAACACAGGGAGGACAGGTGAGCAGGGGTCTCACAAAGTCCCCCCAGGTTCAAACGCCTCATAGTAAACACAGGGAGGACAGGTGAGCAGAGGGTCTCACAAAGTCCCCCCAGGTTCAAACGTCTCATAGAAAACACAGGGAGGACAGGTGAGCAGGGGCCACCAAAGTCCCCCAAGCTTCAAACGTCATAGTAAAACACAGGAGACAGTGAGCAGGGTCTACAAGTCCCCCCAAGCTCAAACGTCATAGTAAAACACAGGGAGGACAGTGAGCAGGGGTCTCACAAAGTCCCCCAAGCTTCAAACGTCTCATAGTAAAACACAGGGAGACAGGTGAGCAGGGGGTCTCACAAAGTCCCCAGTTCAACGTCTCATAGAAAACACAGGGAGGACAGGTGAGCAGGTCTCACAAAGTCCCCCAGTTCAAACGTCTATAGAAAAACACAGGAGACAGGTGAGCAGGGGTCTCACAAAGTCCCCCCAGGTTCAACGTCTCATAGTAAAACACAGGGAGGACAGGTGAGCAGGGGTCTCACAAAGTCCCCCAGGTTCAAACGTCTCATAGTAAAACACAGGGAGACAGGTGAGCAGAGGGTCTCACAAAGTCCCCCCAGGTTCAACGTCTCATAGAAAACACAGGGGGACAGGTGAGCAGAGGGTCTCACAAAGTCCCCCAGGTTCAAACGTCTCATAGTAAAACACAGGGAGACAGGTGAGCAGGGGTCTCACAAAGTCCCCCCAGGTTCAAACGTCTCATAGTAAAACACAGGGAGGACAGGTGAGCAGAGGGTCTCACAAAGTCCCCCAGTTCAAACGTCTCATAGTAAAAACACAGGGAGGACAGGTGAGCAGAGGGTCTCACAAAGTCCCCCAGTTCAAACGTCTCATAGTAAAACACAGGGAGGACAGGTGAGCAGAGGGTCTCACAAAGTCCCCCCAGCTTCAAACGTCTCATAGTAAACACAGGGGACAGGTGAGCAGGGGTCTCACAAAGTCCCCCAGCTCAACGTCTCAAGTAAAAACAGGGAGGACAGGTGAGCAGGGGTCTCACAAAGTCCCCCAGGTTCAAACGTCTCATAGTAAAACACAGGGAGGACAGGTGAGCAGAGGGTCTCACAAAGTCCCCCAGCTTCAAACGTCTCATAGTAAAACACAGGGAGGACAGGTGAGCAGAGGGTCTCACAAAGTCCCCCCAAGCTTCAAACGTCTCATAGTAAAACACAGGGAGGACAGGTGAGCAGAGGGTCTCACAAAGTCCCCCCAAGCTTCAAACGTCTCATAGTAAAACACAGGGAGGACAGGTGAGCAGGGGTCATACAAAGTCCCCCAGGTTCAAACGTCTCATAGTAAACACAGGGAGGACAGGTGAGCATAGGGTCTCACAAAGTCCCCCCAGGTTCAAACGTCTCATAGTAAAACACAGGGAGGACAGGTGAGCAGGGGTCTCACAAAGTCCTCCCAGCTTCAAACGTCTCATAGTAAAACACAGGGAGGACAGGTGAGCAGGGGGTCTCACAAAGTCCCCCCAGTTCAAACGTCTCATAGTAAAACACAGGGAGGACAGGTGAGCAGGGGGTCTCACAAAGTCCCCCCAGGTTCAAACGTCTCATAGTAAACACAGGAGGACAGGTGAGCAGGGGTCTCACAAAGTCCCCCCAGGTCAACGTCTCATAGTAAAACAGGAGGACAGGTGAGCAGGGGTCTCACAAAGTCCTCCCAGTTCAAGTCTCATAGTAAAACACAGGAGGACAGGTGAGCAGGGGTCTCACAAGTCCCCCCAGGTTCAAACGTCTCATAGTAAACACAGGGGACAGTGAGCAACTAATATTGGTTGCTTGTCAGAAGAGAAAGCCACGCCCCCAGCCGCTGACATCACTGGTGCTCGTTTCATGGTCCAGCTTTTAACTGGTTCCCAAACGGCACCAGTTTGGAACCAGAGCCAACATTATTTCAGTGGAAAACGAAAGAACCGGTTCTGAAACTGGAACCAGTTTGGTGGAAAAGGGCTATACAAGATCAAACACACACAAATATCCATAATGCACCTTTAACCTCTTAATCCCCGCCTTAACCGTGCATTTTCTCCACTTCGGCTTTACCCAAATCTAAAAGCTACAAAACTAAGACCTGTCGCTGTTTCATCGTAATGTTTGTTGCTTTTTCCATCAGTTTTTTGGTGCCAGTTTTGTCGCCCTTTTGACGCTTTTTTTCAAGAAACTTTAAGATTTGGGTAAAGCTGAACTGGAGAAAAAAGACGAGTTGATGCGTACCTGTCTGGTCTTACGCGTGCGCTCAGTCACGCAAAAAGACCAAAGCTGTTGTTAGCATTCATCCCTCCTCCTCTCCTCTATGGGGCCAAACGGGGTTAGTCTAAGCTCAGGTAAGAACAGATCTCTGTAGGAAAAACACTGGCCTGTTCCTTTAAGACAGAGGTTAAAAAGTCATGTGTCCAAAGTTTATAAACCAAAGGCCATTTGACATTTATTAAGTGTTAAGATTGAAAATGTAACAAAGTGCTGTAACTGTTACTGGAAAACAAAGGAGTGATGATAAAAGCCGTCACAAAAAGTACGATACGATATTTGTCCCAGCCCTTCAAATATTGTTACTAATCCATCATTTATTTAATCGTTGCTGAACAATATGAATGTGGCTGTTTTTGTAACTAAAAGTCAGTCTCTTATTTACAACAGTCTCTCTGTGCCAGGGAACAGAAGCTTCCTCTCGCACTTGACAATATAATAAGTTATGGAAAGAACAAACCGACTCTTTTCTGATTGTTTCTGAGTAAAGCAGCTGGCCTAATAACGCCGTGTTTAACCGGACACGTAAAGTGTTTAGAAGCTCCATGAACAGACTCTGAATATATGAAGATCTCTGTGAATATTTGACACAGAACAAAATGCCGATCGTCGTCTAAAAGAAGTAGTTTTGTGCAGTTGAACACATTGAGTTGATGGAACATGAGACACATAAGTGAAACAAACACAGAGTTTAAACTGACCGGACACAGCAGGGACACGCGCAGGCTGGTGGTGGCGATCTCACTGTCGGGGTCAGCCGTCAGTTTTTCTTTGACTGGACACAGAAAAGGGTTATTTAAGTCGGACACGTTTTCACAGAGAAACCTGCTTTGTGGGAAACGCACACGTCATCTGGTTCGGATTTATTTACTATTTGATCGAAAAATCAGTGGCGTGTCTGAATGTCCTCGTCCCTAAACCCCCGATCGGCCCGCAGTCTGTAGTCCACTATAGTGTGTGTGTGATGATGATGATGATGCACACGTACTGAGCGCTCGGGAGTGGTCGGGGTTCCTGATGCCTTTGCCTCGTAGTCTCTGTAACAGGACGGTGGACGTCTGCTGCTTCACCAGGTAAACGGCCAGTGAGTAACTCTGCAGACACACGAGCTTTCATTCATGAAAGGGCATCTGACACTTTACACACAGTCTTTGCTAAAACATCATTAACATGATTATATTTAAGACTTTGCTCAAGATTGTTCCCAGCTTTCTTTAGTTTGGCCATTTCTGTGATGTTTATAGTTCACTTCCTGTCAGCAGCTTTAAAAATTCAAGTAAAAATAACTTTTCAGCTGCTTCCCTGAAATGAAATGATAATTATGCAGCTGCTGTTATCCGTCTAAATAAGTCATATTCTAATTATTATATCTATGCTTCATTCCCCTAATGTTAGACAGAGACCAATCACACCCAGTGAAAGAGGTTTTGGAAGGATTGTCTAAGGGTTTTGATTCCATTTAATGCCCCACAAATATCTTTCATTTCTTAACAATCGCAAACATCCCCAAATAACAGAATGAAGGCAAAGTTCTTCATTTAAAAGCAAATTCAGAAACAACCGGGAACTTTTGACTGAAATGTTTTGTACAACATTGGGGGAAAAATTTTTAGTCAAATTTTGAAAAATTAGGGAAAAATAAATAAATGAGAAAACAATTTGAAAGATTAGGGGAAACATTGAAGAAAATTGGGAAAGTTTTGGAAAATGTAGAACAAAAATGTGAAATTTTGTTGAAAAAAAATGGGGGGGCGCCTTAAATTTGGCACCACTCGTTTAATGACTTTAAAGCAGAACTAAGTAACTGATGCCCCTAGAGGCCATAAGCGCCACTGCAGGTGTCGTACATGTTGTGTTTGTTACTCATTAATTGTCCGTGAGAGTAAATACTACGCTGACAGAAAAGACAAAGGGACAGAGGGATATTGTTCATCCAGTTACACAATGGAGATCATTTGTTTCACTCAGACTGGCTGTAAATACTGTTTAAGTGGAGCTAGCCCACAGTTAGCTTTGCCCGTTAGCCTGTTAGCTTCTTCTTCGTGATTCCATTAGTGTGTATTGGTGACTCTGACCCGGAGACACCAGGGGGCGATGAAAGACCCCCCAGTCACCCCATTAACACTTGTATTACCCCCAGAGGGACGACAGGAAGGATTTATGAAGGTAAACACGTTACTTAGTTCTGCTTTAAATGCTTTTCCTGACCCTGTAGACGGATCTTTTCTGGACTGAAGGCCGATGAAACCAGCACGTTTTCATTTAGACAGAACCTGGGTCTAAAGCTCAGAGTAATAAGTGTCGTTAGCCTCACTCTTCCGATCTCGCTGGTCCACGACACCACGATGGTGTTGGGGACGGTGGTGGACAGTCGGACCAGGGACGTGATGTTGATCGGCCGGCTCGGACGCTTTGGCTCCACGCCGTTTTTGGTCGGAGGGAGATAACCCTGAAAGACAGAGATACAGATCTTCATGTGGAATCCTCCTACGTCTATTTAACATCTGAACAGTTTATTTGTATGGCACATTTCATGTACAACTCAATGTGCCTCACAGCAACACCAGACACCCAAACAATGTAAACAATTACATTAAAAATATGTATATCTATATATTAAAATTCGTTAAAATATAATGAATTGCCATAAGCTGCAGCAAAAAGATTCATTTCAGCCTGGACTTAAACACAGTCAGGGTCGAGGCCTCACGTCCTCACGGAGGCTGTTCCAGACTTTTGCTGCATGAACCTGAAACGCAGCCTCACCGTGTTTGGTGGTGACTCTGGGAACCACCAGGAGACCCCTCCCTGAGGATCCACCAGGAGACCCCTCCCTGAGAACCACCAGGAGACCCCCCCTGAGGAACCACCAGGAGACCCCTCCCTGAGGAACCACCGAGACCCCCCCTGAGGAACCACCAGGAGACCCTCCCTGAGGATCCACCAGGAGACCCCTCCCTGAGGAACCGCCACCGGCACCGGAGACCCCTCCCTGAGGATCCACCAGGAGACCCCTCCCTGAGGAACCGCCCAGGAGACCCCTCCCTGAGGAACCGCCAGGAGACCCCTCCCCTGAGGATCCACCAGGAGACCCCTCCCTGAGGAACCACCAGGAGACCCCTCCCTGAGATGGTTCATACGGCTCTAACATGTCAGAGATGGACTTTGGTGCTAAACCATGAAAAGACTTGTAACAAGCAGAGCTGTTTTAAATTCTATTCTCTGAGTGACAGGAAGCCAGTGCAGAGACCGGAGCACTGGACTAATGTGGTGGTATTTCCTGGTTCTTGTCAGGACTCGAGCAGCAGCGTTCTGGATGTTCTGCAGCTCTAACAGCTCGTTTAGAAAGGCCAGTGAGCAGCCGTTACAGTAGTCTAACCTGCTGGAGACAAATGCATGGATGAGTCTCTCTAAGTCTGGTTTAGACACTATGTTTTTATTTTAGCGATGTTTTGAGGGCTCCTTGTTCCTTAAAGAGCAACTAAAGAACAAACCTTTTCTGCAGATAAACTGTATATCTGATGATTTTAGAGAATTATCTGCTGTTCCCATTGTATATAAAACACCTCTATTTACTAATTAACATTTAACATTTCCTGTCTGTCCTGCACACCCTGTGTTTCTGAGAGCTGAATGTAAATAGTGATTCTCCATCGTGAGATCAGTAAAGGCTGATGAAGGGCTGATGAAGGTCTGATGAAGGGCTGATGAAGGGCTGATGAAGGGCTGATGAAGGTCTGATGAAGGGCCGATGAAGGTCTGATGAAGGTCTGATGAAGGTCTGATGAAGGGCCGATGAAGGTCTGATGAAGGGCTGATGAAGGTCTGATGAGCAAAGGCGGTATGTGGCCATACCGCCTTTGCTCTGCCCAATCCCGTCAGATCTTGGAAGCTAAGCAGGGAAGGGCCTGGTCGGTACTTGGATGGGAGACCGTTTGGTAACACCAGGAAGCCTGGCGAATGTAGTGAGTGATTGGTGGTGGTCGGAGGGGCCGATGGCGCAGACTGGTTGCCTCGCTTCTGTCAGTCTACCCTAGGGCAGCTGTGGCTACAACAGTAGCTTACCACCACCGAGTATGGAGTGAATGAATAATGACGACAGTGCAGCGCTTTGAGAAACTTGGTAATACAGGCTTGTAAAGCGCAATACAAGTGTAAGGCATTATTATTATTGATGAAGGGCCGATGAAGGTCTGATGAAGGGCTGATGAAGGTCTGATGAAGGGCTGATGAAGGTCTGATGAAGGGCTGATGAAGGTCTGATGAAGTCTGATGAAGGTCTGATGAAGGGCTGATGAAGGGCTGATGAAGGTCTGATGAAGGTCTGATGAAGGTCTGACTTGACCTCTTTGCTCTCTCAATCTACACTTCTTGGATCCTGCACATTTTTCAGTGTTTGTGATGTGTCTGCTTAACCTTTACAGAGACCAATAAAGGCTTATCTTATTTAGTGTAAACAAGTATATTTGGGTAAAACAATTAAACCGTGTGTGTGCTGCCCCTAATGGCTCAAACAGCTCACAGTGATCTGATCAGCGGATCCACAATGTGCTCGGTTCAGGAACTCATGTAGACGAGTCTGAACCTGTAGGGTCTGATCCCTGTAGGGTCTGAACCCCTGTAGGGTCTGATCCCCTGTAGGGTCTGAACCCCTGTAGGGTCTGAACCCTGTAGGGTCTGAACCCTGTAGGGTCTGATCCTCTGTAGGGTCTGAACCTCTGTAGGGTCTGAACCTCTGTAGGGTCTGAACCTCTGTAGGGTCTGAACCTCTGTAGGGTCTGATCCCCTGTAGGGTCTGATCCCCTGTAGGGTCTGAACCCCTGTAGGGTCTGATCCCCTGTAGGGTCTGATCCCTGTAGGGCTGAACCCCTGTAGGGTCTGATCCTCTGTAGGGTCTGAACCTCTGTAGGGTCTGATCCCTGTAGGGTCTGAACCTCTGTAGGGTCTGAACCCTGTAGGGTCTGAACCCCTGTAGGGTCTGAACCCCTGTAGGGTCTGATCCCCTGTAGGGTCTGAGTCTGACCCCTGTAGGGTCTGAACCCCTGTAGGGTCTGAACCCCTGTAGGCTGATCCCTGTAGGGTCTGAACCTCTGTAGGGTCTGATCCCCTGTAGGGTCTGAACCCCTGTAGGGTCTGATCCCTGTAGGGTCTGAACCCTGTAGGGTCTGTCCCCTGTAGGGTCTGATCTCTGTAGGTCTGAACCTCTGTAGGGTCTGATCCCCTGTAGGGTCTGTCCCCTGTAGGGTCTGGTCCCCTGTAGGGTCTGGACCAGTGTTAATTTCGTCGACTAAAATATTTAGTCTTAATTTAGTCAGTAAGTGATATTTCTGTGACTAAAATTGGACTAAAACTAAATTCAAAGTTTTTCATGAGACTAAAACTGTGACTAAAATGTCCAGATATTTTAGTCGACTAAAATAAGACTAAATAAAAACAAAAAGGAGAAACTAAAATCATCCAAACTTCTATTGACCGTCTGAAAGAGCCTCAGATCATGTAAATCCTCTGAGCTTTGTTCATGTGGAGCAGCTCCATGAAGCAGAGGAGCTGATTAAATATGATTATAATGAAGATTATAAATGCAAAGTCACTAAATTTGTCTTAAATTTAGTGGACTAAAACTAGACTAAAATTGAATATATTTTCGTCAAAAGACAAAGACTAAAACTAAATGAAAATATGTTGTCAAAACGAACACTGGTCTGGACTCACGGGCAGAGTGCAGGGCTTGCCGTTGACTTTGACGCTGAGGTTTGGGGGAAGTGGTCCTCCTGTGGACAGCTGGTCTCGGACAGACAGAAGCGCAGCTGGACCTGGACCGAGAAGTCACACTTGGCTCCAGAGACGTCCCTGAGAGAGACACGCAGCACAGGACAGGAGTTAGACAGCACACGGGAAAGAGAGGAGTGAGTTACATTTGTGGGAATTATCATTGACAGTAGCAGTAGATTCAAGAGAGAGCTCAGCATTGGAGAAGATGTTTGTGTTTTTGTTCTTTCAGTCGGTGATACAGGAGTGTGTAAAGAGAAAACCCCCGTCATTAATCAGTTTGTTATCTTTTGATTAAGCGTGTGACGCAGAGGTGGGAGTAAGTCACTAAGGCTACATCCACACGGAGACAAAACACTAAACATGAAGCCAGCTCAGTAAATGTGTCCACATGGATCGACTCAGGTCTGTGTAAACGGCGTGATTCATCTTCAGGCCTGTGTGAGGCGCTGTGACGCTAACACAGATAATAGAACAAGATGTAGAGGGCGCATGCGCAGTAAACTTTAGTGAATTAACAGTGAAAATGAAACCGATTCATGGATTTACGATGTAGAGAAGAGACGAGGAGATGAGTTTATTCTTCAGACGAAACGGGACTAAAGCAGAAAAACCTGTGAGTGACTTTGACTGTCCAAACACACAGACTGTTTTTCTACCTGTGGCTCACGGACTGCAGTGGAGCAAAGAGGAGCAAAACCATCATAGATCCATGAGTCAAACTCATTCTAAGGTCAGTAGATTATGGATAACAGACTCCACTCTGGTGCTGTGATGTCATCGCTTTAGGAAAAGTTGTGGAGACGTCGTAACGATGGAGCCACGAGATCTTTCACTCTGGGACCTGGTTTGGAAAATGTTCCTTTACAGACCCTCAAAACGTGTGGACGATACACTGGATTCATTAAATATCTTTGTCCAAGTCGATTGGTCACAGGTTCAAGTCAGTCTCACTTTAGCCACAAACCAACTTTCACTGATGGACTATTAATTCTTAGGCCTGTTGCGATAACTACAATATCGACTTATCGCACGCTAAACAAAATGAAGGATGATAACATTTTAATCTCTTAAAGAGGGGGTATTATGTAAAATGGACTTTTTCAAGCTTTATATCATGTTATTATGTCATTCCCTCATTAAACACATGCCTGGAGTGTTGCCTTGGCTCATTCACATATTTTGAGTAATCAGTAAAAACTTAGACGGCAGCCATTTTAGGTGTAGCTATGCCTCAGTCCTCCTAGGAACGCCCCCACCTCCTGGAGACGCCTCTGGACCTTTCGTCACCAGCCAAGCCACCAACCACTGCTCCTCAGCTCAGCAGAGCCCCCTCCCCGCACAGTAGTGTTGTTTAGATGCCACAGCAGTGTGCTGAAGGGGGCGTGTCGGAAAGCTTCTTAAAGAGACAGAGGCCTATTTCAAGACGTTCAGTACAGCCATTTTGAGAGAGCAATTTTATTCAAGGCAGTTATTTTAATTTACTGCATATACAGACCAACAGAAGGTTACGTCATCATTGTAGTATGCTATAGACTGGTGCTATGTGACTGAAAAAAGCATAATACCCCCTCTTTAAATACAGAAGAATGAAGGCGGTCACAGCGCTGAGTGAGCGAGTCTCCAGATCTTTTATAGCTCAGCGCTGCTTTGGGACAGAGGCGGGGTGTAAACAGCTACACAGCTTTGCTCACACTTTCTTTGTGTGTCAAGAGTCTGTTAAACTTGAGTCTGAAAGACAAATATAAAATAATATTCTTATTTGTGATCGTTTCCATCAGTGGTTCCCGCCCCAGCCCCTGTATACTCGGCTTCGCCCCTGAGCTGTCACTGGGCTCTGTGTGGCTCGAGTCGCCCCCCTCTGCTTTAGCGTTAACTGTATCTGTACCAAACTTCACGTCTGCATCATGAAAAACAAAAACAACCCTCTGAAAACATTACAAACTGGTGAACGTGGTGCTTGTGAGAGCTGCTTTAAGTGGAGATAAATGTGAAGACGAAGGTTTCTGTTAGTCCTGGTCTAGACCGGGTTCAGACCGGGTTTAGTCTGGACTCACATTGAGCTGCTGATCTGCTGGACCTGCTGTGGGGTGAGCGCGAAGGCGAAGCACGTCTCCTGAAAGCGCTGGCTGTTGTCCGACGCTGAAACACAGAAGAAGAAGAAGAAGAAGAAGAAGAAGAAGAAGAGGAGAGCAGGTCAGTGGCTTCGTCCAACTGTCCAACTGTCCATCCATTTGGTCATAACTAGGACTGGGTTTGTTTTTCCCCCGATACCACTACTAACGATACCCGTTATTTTAATTACACTCAACAAAAATATAAAAGCAACACCTTTGTTTCTGCTCCCATTTTTCATGAGATGGACTTAAAGATCTAAAATTCATTCCAGATACACAATATTACCATTTCTCTCAAACATTGTTCACAAATCAGTCCAAATGTGTGATAGTGAGCACTTCTGCTTTGCTGAGATAATCCATCCCACCTCACAGGTGTGCCACATCAAGATGCTGATCTGACATCATGATTAGTGCACAGGTGTACCTTATACTGCCCACAATAAAAGGCCACCCTGAAATGTGCAGTTTTGTCTCACAGCAAAATGCCACAGATGCCACAAGCATTGAGGGAGCGTGCACTTGGCATGCTGACAGCAGGAATGTCAACCAGATCTGTTGCTCGTGCATTGAATGTTCATTTCTCCACCATAAGCCGTCTCCAAAGGCGTTTCAGAGAATATGGCAGTACATCCAACCGGCCTCACAACCGCAGACCACGTGTAACCACACCAGCCCAGGACCTCCACATCCAGCAGCTTCACCTCCAAGATCGTCTGAGACAGCCACTCAGACAGCTGCTGAAACAATTGGTTTGCATAATCAAACAATTTCTGCACAAACTGTCAGAAACCCTCTCAGGGAAGCTCAACTGCTCGTCGTCCTCATCGGGGTCTTGACCTGACTCCAGCTCGTCGCCGTAACAGACTTGAGTGGGCAAATGCTCACATTCGATGGCGTCTGGCACGTTGGAGAGGTGTTCTCTTCACGGATGAATCTCGGTTACATTGTTCAGGGCAGATGGCAGACAGCGTGTGTGGCGTCGTGTGGGTGAGCGCTTTGCTGATGTCAATGTTGTGGATGAGTGGCCCATGTGGTGGTGGGGTTATGGTATGGGCAGGCATCTGTTATGGACGAAGAACACAGGTGCATTTTATTGATGGCATTTTGAATGCACAGAGATACCGTGATGAGATCCTGAGGCCCATTGTTGTGCCATACATCCATGAACATCACCTCATGTTTCAGCAAGATAATGCACGGCCCCATGTTGCAAGGATCTGTACACAATTCTTGGAAGCTGAAAATGTCCCAGTTCTTGCATGGCCAGCATACTCACCAGACATGTCACCCATTGAGCATGTTTGGGATGTGCTTGACCGGCGAATACGACAGCGTGTACAGTTCCCACTAATATCCAGCAACTTCGCACAGCCATTGAAGAGGAGTGGACCAACATTCCACAGGCCACAATGACAATCTGATAAACTCTATGCGAAGAAGATGTGTTGCACTGCATGAGGCAAATGGTGGTCACACCAGATACTGACTGGTTCTGAGTCCCCAGACCCCAATAAAGCAAAAAACTGCACATTTCAGGGTGGCCTTTATTGTGGCAGTATAAGGTACACCTGTGCACTAATCATGATGTCAGATCAGCATCTTGATGTGGCACACCTGTGAGGTGGGATGATATCTCAGCAAAGCAGAAGTGCTCACTATCACACATTTAGACTGATTTGTGAACAATGTTTGAGAGAAATGGTAATATTGTGTATCTGGAATGAATTTTAGATCTTTAAGTCCATCTCATGGAAAATGGAGCAGAAACAAAGGTGTTGCGTTTATATTTTTGTTGAGTGTAAATAAAATGAACATGGTTATAAAAAGTCCTAAATAATGACATAATGATAAGTTTAGTAAGTTATAGCTTTAAGAAACATCTGCATTTGAAGCGGCTCATTACCTGCTCACACTCATGTTGCCTTTTAGACTCGGGTCAGATATCGACGAGAGAAAAAGTACCAAAACTCGGCACAGAAATAATCCGTTTTGATACCGCCCCCTACAGGAGCTTTTCAGGCGGTACCAACTGTTTAGTGATACCCAGCACTACTAATAACACCACGATAAGTAATAGTTAGAAATATGTAAGAACAAAACCTTGATTTATAGTAACAATAATGAGCTCCACTGTTAAAGAACATATGACACGTTAGAAACAGAGTTAACCCAGGTGACTCCACAGCCGCACAGAGAGTAACGGCTCTGAACTATTAACAAAACACATGGATCTCTCGTTTGGGTGATTTAGCCTGTCCTCTCTCTCTCCTCCCCTGTCCTCTCTCTCCCTCCCCTCCTCTCTCTCCTCCCCCTTCTCCTATCTTTTCCTCCTCTCTCGCTCCTTCCCCTCCTCTCTCTCCTCTCTCTCCTCTCCCCCCCCCCTCCTCCTCTCTCCTCCCCTGCCCTCTCTCTCTCTCGCTCCTTCCCCTTCTCGCTCTGAACAGGCCACCTAAAAATAGCCGAGTGCTTCTCTCTCTCACTCGTCTCACTCCGTCTCACTCTCTGCGGAGGAGACGCTTCAGCGCCTCACTGTTGGAGAAGAAAAGCCTCAGGGTCACGGAGCCTCCCTTTAGAACCTTTCACCAGAATAAAAGTGTCGGGGTTCATATAGATTTTAATTTGTGATGCTGGATGTCATAATGTAATCCTCAAACACGTCAAACATCCAACTGAAACTCCAGATTAAACTGTTATTCCTCAGGATCTCAGTCAGACTCGGTCTCAGCACAGTTTGTTTCAGGACATAATTCACTTTAGAAACGTCTGAAAGTTCCTACAAACAGGATTTACTGCGACACTAAACGTGTTCGATTTCATTAATCTTCCACAGTTACATGTTACATACAGAGTGCACGTGAAAGTGCATGTGAAAGTGCATGTGAGAGTGCATGTGAAAGTGCATGTGAGAGTGCATGTAAAGTGCACGTGAGAGTGCATGTGAAGTGCACGTGAGAGTGCATGTGAGAGTGCATGTGAGAGTGCATGTGAAAGTGCACGTGAGAGTGCACGTGAGAGTGCACGTGAGAGTGCACGTGAAAGTGATGTGAAGTGCATGTGAGAGGCACGTGATGCATGTGAGAGTGCATGTGAAAGTGCAGTGAGAGTGCATAAGTGAAAGTGCATGTGAGAGTGCACATGAGAGTGCATGTGAAGTGCAGTGAAGTGCATGTGAAAGCGACGCTGCAGGTGAACAGGGATAAAGATTTAATGTGAACATTGCTGATATAAATGAGGAAAACGTTCTGTTATTTATGTTTTTTCTTTATGCCTAAAAATGGTGAAAATTGCCAATATTTTCAGCAATGAAATGTAAATAATGGATAAACCCAGAAAGGAAAACTCCCATTGTGGATTATAGCGTCGTCTCGGGGATTTAAAGTGTCAGTATTTGTGAATGGATGTGCGAGGAAAGCGGTTTGTGAAGCCATGTTGTCGCTACTTCCTGGAAATCTCCGCCTCGCCACAAAACATGATAAAATAATCCTCGTACGGGTCAGTTTAGTCATTTTTATTCTGACATGAAAACTAGCTAAACACTCAGCCACTGTGTGAAAAGTCAACACTTTCAGCTGCGAGACCTTAATGTTCTGACGACAGGTGCACTTGGGAACAGGCGTCCCACGAGGGCTGTGTCCCTTTCCCACGCTGTGATTTCGCTTCCTAACACTGATGACGCAGGCACGGCCCGCCGGGTAAAGTTACACATAATCCTGCTTGCTGATCTCTCAGCTCCAGCTCCAGCACAACTTAAACCTCAAAACTTAAGAGTCCGACGGTTTAAATCCCATGTTTCAAATGTTACAACTGATCATACGGTCATTACTTTCTCCAACAACGCAGCGCTTGGCTGAAAGTTTTCATTCTGTGGAAGAGTAAAGGACTGAAGTGAGAGAGACACGTCTGTGATGCTGCAGACGTTTACAATTAACCAGACTCACAGAATATGTTAACTTTGACAGAAAAATGTTAATATGCATCGGTTTTATAAAGCGCTTTCTGATACTTTATATTTGCATTATATTCATTCACTCCAAGCTCAGACGTGGTGAGCTGCTATTGTAAGTCACAGCTGCCCGCCCTGGGCAGAAACCCAGGCGCTACCCCAATTGACAAATACTAAATAAAATATGGAATCTGAATTTTAAAAACCTTAAATCTAACACTAATGTTTGCTTTTTAAATATTCATGGAGTCACTGCACTCCTCTGAGAAAATGTATAACTTTATGTACTTGTGATAAATGACTCGAACAATTCGATCTACTTCTAGAGGAGAATGGCAGCATAGGGTTTAGGACCCAAATGTAAACCTGCCTTTGCTAAACCTGCCTTTCTGTAATCGCACTGGGTCAGTGGAACACAGAACGCTAACAGTCAAAAGATTTGTGCATTTAACTAGAAATGTCTTCTAGAAAATCAAACTTTGCTCATGATCTGTAACGACGTCAATGAGGGAGCGATGTTTACCTAGGAACGGATTGGTGAAATGATATAATATTTCAAACGTATTTAAATTAAATTATGTTAATAGATGATGTTAAAATGTATAAATTCTATGGACCACGTATTCATCTACATTTAAAATCAGTGTTTGTAACATCAGCCTCCCCGGGACGACAGGTGAAATGAGCATTTTTTGCTATAACCTGGTAACAAGCATCTTTCCTTGGGTCAACGTTAATGTCGCTCTGTCTGTCCCTGTCTAAATAAAAACCTTTTACCAGACTGACGGAAGGGCGAGGCCAACCAGTCTGTGCCTCGGCCCTCCGACCACCACCCACTCACACAGTACCCGACCAGGCCCTGAAACGGGATCCAGGACGAGCAAAGGCCATAGTTGAAGACATTTGGACAATGTGTTTTGCCTGGAGCTACATTCACTTGGAACATTCATTGTTTTAATGTTGTGGTGCAGCTGGTGAGGGAACTCAACTGTGATATCAAGCGACACAAAACGATTGATTGATTGTTGAGCATCACTGCAAACGCCACGAGAGGAGGAGGTCAGAGCGAGAGCAGAGAGAGGAGGTCAGAGGAGAGAGGCAGGAGCGTCTGAGGAGCAGAGCAGGAGGAGGTCTGAGGAGAGAGGAGG